>JBBPKF010000016.1:0-12317 GCA_038089175.1 Binderoboletus segoi | reverse complement strand
CGTACAAGTGGCTTCATATAAGAGCTGATTGAGTAAAGTGTCTGCAATCATAAGAAAGTAGTATTAAGCCATCATTGTGACCAAGAGCAATAAGAGGGAAATTTGTAACACTTCATTCTATTTAAATCGGTCTGTCGCAACTGGCAAGAAACACCTACCCTTGTCAGGCTTATCCAGAAACCATTGACCCTCAGGAACTTGAGGATGTGCATGCTCAAATGATTGCCAACTGTTGTTTCAATGATAGACCACATAATAAGGATGCAGAGGAATGTTTTAGATTCACCTCTTCTTGTCCAATCATCAAGAAATGTTTCATCTGTGAAAGACTGACCACTTTCATATTGACTGTCCATGCTGCCAGTGCCCTTACTGCTGTAGCTATGCTCCAGGCCACATGCAAATGCATTGCAACAATCAGGAATGTGGTCATTGTGGTCAGATCAAACACATCATCATCAACTGCCATTTTCACAATGAAATTTAACTCATTTCTGACTTATCCCTCTTACCTGTCAACATGGATGCTTACTTGGAGCTCAGAGGATCTCCAAGGTACTGGGAAGATATCATTACAATTTGCTCTCTGTTTTCTCCTCCATTGTACAATAGTCATATTTGCATTACAGACACTGCTGGTCATCTTCAGCTTTCTTGCTATTGTACAAGCATACTTTCTAGGTCTTTGGATATGGCTCTTCCTATATGGACTTGTCACTCCTTCTTAGCTCTCTCATGCTAAGCAGTACTTCCCATCCTCATCATAACCAGGCTCTTGTACACAAATATCTTTCCTTTTCTGCTCTTCTATTCTACAGTGTTCCTTGTTTCTTACAAACACACCTGGAATACATAAGGCAAGCCATAACAGCATGATACAGTAGCTAGTTCCATGCAATCATATGCACAGTTTCTGACATCTCTCTGTGGGACCATTTGAGTTACCTCAGAGTAGTATCTCTAGTGGTCAGCACCATCTTGCTGTTGCTTCTCATAGGGTTGCCTTGCTGCAACACTCAACCTTTGATCATATGCCAGACTAGCTGTGGTCAGCATAACAGTTTGGAAACAAATTCTATTGACCTCATGGATTGTCTTCCTAAATCACAGGGTTACAATGCAATTCTTGTCATAATTGACTGTTGCTCAAAAATGCTTAAGACAATCCCATCCCATATCAAAGTCTTCTTCTTGGAAGTCACCCACGCTCTCCATTATCATGTCTTTTGCCTTCATGGCCCCCCATGAAAAGTGATCAGTAACCAGGAATTAAACTTCATATCTGCATTCATGTGCAAACTATACTCTCAGCTCAGTATTACCCCCAATGCCAGCACTGCTTATCATTCCCAGACCAATGGCCAGACTGAATGACTAAGTGTCATATCCCAGATTCACCACTTCAACTCCAATCCTCCAGATCTCCTTCAATCCTCCTCTGCACAAACTCTGGTCCATTTCCTCCATATATAGTACTCTGACCTTCAGACACTTCTGGGATGACTCATCTCCATTTCACTTACATTCCATTCCATTCCAGTGCCCTCCATTTCATTCCTTCCATATTAATCTTATTTCCACTTCTCAGACTTCTCCATATAGTGTCAACTGCAGAACACAGCTCTGTAGCTCCTCTGGTACAGTAACTTCAAAAACCATTGCAATGCTAACCCCAAATGCAGGGCATGCAGTGCCCTGCCAACACACATGGGAATTTCACTTAGGTTTGATGAGACCAAAGTTAGTACTTGCCAATGGCTACAAAATGGTGCCTGGATCATGTGATTCAAATCAGGGCCTACTAAGATATGAATATTTCAATATGACAACACCATTGCAATAGTTTTTTCACATTTGAATTTAGTAGAATATATGAGATATATTAGTACTTGATATAGCCACCCTTTGCCTTGAGTACTGCTTGAACCCTTCTAGACATACTTTCAATCAACTTCTGACATTCCTCAGTGGATATTTCCTCTCACTCCACCTAAATCCTCTTTCATAACTCCTTCATTCCTTTGGGGGGGTGTTCATGCTCTGTAAGCCTTCTCTTGAGATAATCCCAAGGATGTTCAATGGGGTTTAGGTCAGGAGACTGCAGGCCACACCATACTCCTAAATTCCTGCTTCTCTAGCCACTCCTTGACCCTTCTGCATGTGTGCTTGGGGTCATTGTCTTGCTGAAAGATGATGTCAGAGGGATTGAGACCATATAACTTAAAGATATCCATGAATTCATTCTTCAAAATCTGAAGGTAAATGTTTCCATCCATTCTACCATCAATCTTAGCAGCATATCCAACTTCCTGCCAAGTTATACAGCCCCACATCATCAAGGAACCCTCTCCAAACTTGAGAGTTTCACTGACTAGCCTATCATTTAATCCCTCACCTGCCCTTTTTCATGCCCATTTGTGACCATTTGACCCTAGACAACTAATTTTGATCTCATCAGATCATATCACCTTCTTTCAGTCCTCCAAAGTCCAATCTTTGTATGCATAGGCAAAGTTCAAATGAGCTTTATGATGCTTGAAGAAGAGAAGGGGTCATTTTTTTTAACTACAGCCTTCATGTCACACTTTTTCAAGTGCTGGCAGATAGTGTTTTGGCAGAGGGGTTGGTTGTTAATATTGAAGAGAGCTTTGGTCACCAGAACAGCATTCTCAGCCTTGTAAGAAGAAATCAAATGAATAGCATACTGGATATTAGCAGGGAAGAGCTTGGCTAGATGACCTCCAAGAGACTTTTGAAGGTTAGAACATTCCTTGCCATGAAGTCTGAATATGGTTGAGTGGTGGACACCAGTATTGAACTCAATGGAATGTAAAGAGTGACCAGCATCAAGCATAGAAAGGATGGTATTCTTCTGAGTGGTAGAAAAAGACTGCATAGTGATGGTGGTTGAAAATAAAGAGGTATGGGAATATTTTCAAACTCAGACATACTGTTTATATATGTATCTTTATTTGTATGTCCAAACATAATCAAATATCATGTAATTTCCTCATGATTCTATGTTTCAAATTAAAAGTAAAAAAACTGTTACAGTGGTGTTGTCATATTGAAATATTCATATCTCAGCAGGCCCTGATCTGAATCATGTGATCCAGGCACCATTTTGTAGCCATTGGCAAGTACTAACTTTGATCTCACCAAACATAAGCAAAATTCCCACATGTGTTGGCAGGGCACTGCACACCCTGCATTTGGGGTTAGTATTGTAATGGTTTTTGAAGTCACTGGATATTCCTTACCTGACCTCCAGACTCCTTAGTCATCCATTCCCTCTGTAGTATAAATACTCTGTAATCACTCTGTACATACTCAGCTCAAATATCAACCTAGTCTGATGATTTTCTCCAACTCAGTCAGACAGTCCCTTCTCTGTCTCCTCTCATCTGAGCCTTAATGGCTCAACTCCAACCCACCTCCAACACCTCCACTCTGTAAATTCAGGACCTGGACCCAATGTAAGGGCATAACACATAAGGTGAAGCCAGGTCCCATCTGACCAAAACTCCAGAGTTTCAAAGTTTCCAGAGATCATCTGACACAGCCTTGACACTGAGCCAGGAAATCAAACACTATCTTCATATGTTCACCAATTACCACAAGTCAGACTGGGTACACTGGTTGGCTCTTGTCAAGTTCTCCTACAATAATAAGACTCAGACTTTTACTGGATTCTTTCTCTTCCACCTCAATTATGGCCAGCACCTTTGAAAAGGAAACACTCTGAGGAGGGAAGAAAGAGTCAAGACCATGCATGACTTTGCTAATCAGATGCAGAGAACTTGAATGGAGGCTGAGGCATCACTAAAGAAAGCAGTGGATGATATGAAATACATATACAATCACAAATGCTTACTCTCAAGAGGATGTAGAGTCAGTGACAAAGTCTGGTTAGAAGCTACACACATCATCTCTGACTGACCCATGTAAAAACTTGACACCAAGTGCTATGGTCCATTCAACCCTTAGCAAACATGGAAAGAGTGTCTATAAACTCCACCTTTTCCCTTCATGAAAGAGCATCTATCCAATATTCAACAAATGTGTTCTTACCTCATATGTTCTCCCACAATTTCTGTCCCAGATGCATTCACCTTCACCACTTCCTGATCTTGTTGAGAGTATCAAGGAGCAGGAAATAGAGGAAATCTTCAACTCCCATCTTGGATGCAGCCAACTTGAGTACCTTGTGCACTGAAAGAGGTTTCTGTACAAAGAATATGAATGAAAAAGAACATTGAAGCTCTTTCACACACAACAAGCCATTTCTGACTTCCATCATGCCCACCTGACCAAGCCCCATCCTGGCCCCACCATGTATCTATGGTTCTGCCCAATAGAAAATCTCACACAGCCCACTCACATTCTCAGGTGGCTATCCAACTAGGAAGATGGAAAATTTGAGAGGGATAAACACTGGTATCTCTTTTCTGAAAAAGAAAATAAGGCTCAGTTTGATGCAACAGAGGATCCTGATATGAATCTTGAGACATGATCCTTTGAAGGGAAGTAATGTCATGAATTCAGTTTTCCATAGATTCATGCACTACTATCATCTTAGTAATCGAGTTATATCTGTGATGTTATGCTCCTGTTTTTCCTCTTTCCTTTAACATTACACTTTCTAATCTGGATGCCATGTCTGGATAGCCCATGTACCTATCATTTACTGAATCTCTAATCTAGTCTCCAATGCAAGTCATGCTAGTGCCACCATTGTTCAAAATCTAGCAACCCTAACATAACCCTGGTGAGATATCAGAGTCAACATGCCAATATATCTTTCATATGTGGTCCACCATCCCTGCTTCCTTGCAGTGCCTGTCTGTGCAATTCATGGCTAACAAGCTAATTTGGACATTTTGGCTCTGCATGCTCAGCACTGCATGATAAGCCATGACAAGCTGTGATGAGCCAAAATAGCTGTAATAAGCCCAAATTAGATTTTTGTAAAATTTCTGATGACCTTCTTCAATTTCCCTGCCTTTGCAGCCACCTCTGGCCACCCTGGAAAAGAATTTCCTGATCAAAATCATAGTAAGCAGAGTATCAGGATCAACTCAAGGATAGGCCTTAGAAGTCAAGTCATATCTGGCAGCACCATCTGACCCCAAATTTGAAGTTGTCACATTGGAGCCCTTTTAAATGGGGAGCTCAAACCATACTCCTTTTCTTTGACCTTTTCCAGTCATCTCCTCCATGGTCAACATAGCATATTTATTATAAGATGGAGAGGATGACAATATACTACACTTGGAACTAGATCAGCCTGTATCTAATTTCCATTTGCAGAACCCTGGCTCACTAACTGGACTCAAAGGTCCTAAAAGATATCAATTCCTACTTCTCTGTTACCATACTTTACCTTTCATATTTGTGCATGAGGTAAGAAATGTTCCTTGCATGGCCAAGATTTACTGCATCTTTGCCCCACTCCATCTGCATATGCCTTGATCAAATCCATTGATACCCCTTGATTCCTGAAGGTGCCAGGAGTTGACAGAGACAGGGCCACAGCTTGTGCAGATGTTGTGGCAGGCACCAACTTCTGTTGAGTGTATGTTCCAGGGTAGGGCCATGGGCAGAACATCTTGGTATGAGCCTTCTTGTACTCATGAATCTCTTTCAGCATGTGAGCAGTGACAATGAGCATGGACTTCCATTTTTCACAGGTCCTGGTCTGAACGAGGCAGAAAGAGTACATTTCAATGCATTCAATCACTTCTTCTTTGACTCCATTTCTGGCAATGTTGACAAGGGTGTAGTTATTGTAGGTGATGTTAAATTCAGATTCCAACACCAGCTGATGGAGTTGAATGAAGAGATCATCAGTTGTCTCCTTGTTCATCTGTCACATCATTAGCAACTTCTGTTTGGCATGTTGTTTCAATGCCAGAGGCTGGAGAGTTGCCTTAATCATGACTTCAAATCCTTGCCCTCTGTTAATGTTGCGGCAGTTGGTTGCTACATATAAGTTAGAGAACCTCCCAGCTACCATTTTGTTCTTCATGTGTAACAGGATAATCAGTATCTTTATTTGCAATGTCAGTCATGACTTGAAGCCCTTGAGATAGAGATTGATAGCCCTCTACCAGGAGATTCACACCCTTTTATTACTATCATACTGTTTGGGTTTTGCTGTAAAAGATTTGCCAAGCCTCTTTGGCAGCAAGAGAGCAGACAGCTCAGGCTGGATGGTAAGCAAATGCATTGCCAGTGAAGAGACTAGAGAGAGTCCTGCAATAGTCAGGTTAAGTTGAAAGTGAATGAATCAGTCTTAGTACATCTTCTTGAATTTCTCCATTGTGGTGGATTCAGCTTGAGAAGGCTTCAGAGCTGGGCCATAATGTGCAGAATATGGAACTGAAGTAATCATTCTGTTAAAACCATGTTAGACAATTTCCAGAAACTCTGGAACTCCAGAGTTTGAGTCAGATGAGATTTGGCTTCACTTTATGTGGTGTGCCCTTGCATAGGTCTGGGTGCCAACTTTTGGAGCAGAACAGAGGAGTTATATGTTGAAGATAAGTTATCAAGGCTCAGATGAGAGAAATCAGAGGGAGAAACCATCAGTTTAAGTTAATATTCAAGCTGAGATACTACAGAGTAATTACAGAGGTTTATATATTATGGAGATTTAGAATTCAGGATGGAATATTGTCAGAGCTGTGCATCAGAGCTATGCTCCTTAGCAAGCAAGAGTCAGAGGAATCTGAGAAATGGAACTAATACTAAAGAGAATGGAATGTACTAGAATAAAATGGAACATCATAAGATGGAGGTGGCAGAGTCATATTGTAAAGGTCTGGAGGTCAGAGACTATCTACAAAAAGTAAATGAATTGGAGTTGAAATGGAGTTGAATTAGAGAAAAATCCAGAGGGTTAAAGTTGACATGATAAATTCAGAATATGACAGATTCCTGAGGTGCTTATAGAAGAGAGAACTATAGGGGGGATGGTGATCTAGGCAGGATCCATTGCTCAGTGGCAGTGAGAGTAGTAAATTCACTTGAATAACAGAAAACACTAAGGAGTCAATAATAGTATAGGCACCAACAGTCATGGGTAACTGTATGACTCCTGATATAGATTGTATGAATACTGGCTGGGCAAGGTTGCCAGCAAAGTCAATGTTCAGAGTGAAGGGTTTGTCAGAGAAAGTTCAATGACACACAGGTATCTCAGGGGAGTGCCTTTCAATGAGAATGCAGTGGAAAGTGGAGAATGAAACACATTGGTTAGGGTATGATCTCAATGAAATTTCCCACACTAGCCTGATAGCAAGAAGATTGTGTGAGTGCTGCATGTAATGGCAAGCAAGAGGGCTAGATGCTGTAAAGGGCAGCAAGCTAGGCAGAATCAAGAGCAAGAGAGAGTAAAGGGTAAGGCACAGAAAGTCTTGGATTTTATCAGAATCAACTTAAGGATAGGCCTTAGGCTCTATGGTCAAGAGAAGTGAATGATAATCCAAGACTGGAGAACAATATATGGTGGCAAACTACTTATATACCTAGCCTTTAGGAGAGGCATAGAATGTGATGGAGCATAATAGAAAGGTGATGATGTCATGAAGAATGGTATGGAATATGCCAAATAGAATGTGACAGAACAATAGAAGAATGCAAATAGAGATCAGATCTGACACAGAGGAGAGTACAACCACAAATTAAGATCAGACATCATGAATGGGATGGGCTTTCAAGTTCATCTCACCTGGCTTAGCATCTGTGCACCCTGTGCTGATTCTCCATTGCCAATAATACAGTGATGGTCTGTTGCATGCTTACAGTTCTAGACAGTTCCAGGACTAAACAGGTAATGGTGGCATATGTGTAAACCTTGTCAACATGCCAGAGGAAGTTCCAACCTGTTCAATCCATAATGCATTTGTTCAACATCCTCCTAGTCTGCACCCTGACCATTGTGATGGCCCTGCTGTTACAATTTTCCTTCATCCTTCTCTTCCTTGCTCTTTATGCATGCACCCTGCATCTGTCTATTGACACTTTCTTTGTTCATGTAGTAATAGGACTTGATGCTCTCATCATCTATATCATCATGCTATGTCTACTTCTAGCTTTCTATCTTCTTCACTATGGATACTATCCTCCTAACTAAGCTCTCTCATGCTTAGTTGTTATCTGGTCTCTTCATCATTTCATCTACTTTCTTTCATTTCTATATGACATCATCCACAGTTGTTCTCCATTGTTCCTTCATGTTCTATGGACTGGCCCTCAACCAGCCACACTCTGTACTTAAGCCACTACTGCACATCATGTCATGTATCTAGTTTTACACAATCCATACTTGACTTGCTGGGCTAGTATCTTCTTAGGCCTAGTGGAGAGCACTGTCTTGCTCACTGTGTCCTTGTTGTGTTGTCAAGCCACAACACCATCTTTCAACCATTGAAAGCCATCCAGTTGCCCCAACCTAGTTGCTGGTTGCTCAACATCTTAGCATAAGCATTGTATCACCTTGGATAGGGAAACCCTCACTCCTTAGGTGCTAGCTTGCAAGTACTGTGTAACACCTGCCATCCACTGCAGGAGCCACAGTGGGGGCCAATGATCAACTCAGGTGGGCCATACTGACATAGCCCTCCATTGCCTTGCTTCCCTCCTTCTCCACAGCTGCACCATGATGCCTGCATCCACTTACAGTACCATATGATGTTTCCTTTTATTCCAAGTAGAGGATAACCTTTCTCTATAGAATAGCAAATACTGTGATCCAAACATAGACTGCTATGCACAAGGTTAACCAACCTAGTTTGTGCTTGAAGTGAAGTGCCAAACTTGCATCAACCATGACAGACTGTAACCCCCCCACATTCAGTAGCCATACCAAGATTTTCAGAGTTTGCAATGCAGGGGGCAGGTTGCAAAGTGGTGATCACAACAAGTGCATGAGCACAACTGGACCAGAAACCTGCTACAGGATCAGTAAAGCCACCCTGCATGCACCTACAGTGGTGTGCTGACATGTGTATTTGACCATAGGCTGTGATCACCCAAAGTTTGTGAAAGATTACAACCTTGGGTTTGCATGCAACTATCTGTCAGAGATGAGATGGCTCAGTCATGTGCAGGACAATGAACTGGATTGTATGTACCTGTCAGAGACAAGATGGCTATGTACAAGTAAGTACAAGTAGGTAGAACAATAAGGGACATGAGAGCTCACCTTAGTTGTGTGTGGGACAATGAACTGAGGTGCTCAAGACAGGACAGTACATGTTATATACAAGTACTAATGTATGCTATAAAGAAGGCAGTGACAGACTTCATAGGGTACTGAGACTAAAAAACACAGAAATAATAGACAAAAGAAATATGTAAGGGAATGACATGGGATATCCATACAATCTCATGCAAAGGAGGATTGTAGCACCACAGATTGCATGCACACCAGTGAGTGACAGCACCAGTTGCATTTGTGGCTGCACATGCACTTGGTAATCCAACACTTCCCCTCAAGCCATGTGGAGCCTCTAAGCTCAGCAGCAAAGTGTTTGACCTTCAGGAGTGGGAGTGCTTTGGTGAGTGTGTTAGCTACTATATCATCTGTAGGACAAAAAATGAGTCAGATCTTCCTGTTGTCAATTACCCAGCAGATAAAGTGAAAATGTATGTTGATATGCTCGGTATGTGTGTGGTATTGGTGGTCTTTGGCAAGGGTAATAGCAGCCTTGTTGTCAGAGAATAGTGTGATTGGACCATCATCCTGGGTGAAAATTTCTCCTATGAAAAACTGAAGCCACAGGCCTTCTTTAGTGGTGTGCATTGTGGCAACATACTCACTCTCTGTGGTTAAGAGGGATATGATTTCCTGCTTCTTTGACACCCATGACACAGCTCCTTCATCAATTAGAAAGGCATAGCCAGATACAGCCTTGTGATCCTCCACCATGCTCCTGTCTGTGTCCATATGCCCCTATAGTACTTTCTCTGTACCTCTGTATGTCAGGCAAAGGTCCTTGGTTCCAATCAGGTACCTGTAAATGCATCTAACAGCATTCCAATGTGACATGCCAGGGTTGCTAGTGAAGCATGAGATAGTGGCAACAGCATACAATATGTCAGGGCAGGTTCTGAGTGCTGCATACATAAGGGAGCCAACTGCTTCATGGTATGGGATGTGCTGCATGGCCATGTATTTGGCACCAGTTGAGGTGGACTGAGTGGTGGTCAGTTTGATCTGAGGTTCCATTGGCATAGAGATGTGCTTGAGTTCATCAAATCCAAAGCAGCAAATGATGGAATCAAGGTACAAGAGCTGGGATAGTGAGATTGTATGGTTGTCATAGTTGTGGGTTACCTCAATCCCCAGGAGCCAATGCAGCTCTCCTAGATCCAAGTTTTGACATGCTTGCAGATTTGGGCCTTGAGCTCATAGATGAGGTCAGCAGTGGAAGTGGCTATAGTGCAGTTGTCAATGTGGACAACTATGATGAGGAGGGACTGCCTGGATTGCCTGACAAATATGGCTTGATCAACTTTACACTGTTTGAAACCAAGGGCCTTGACCAATATTTCAACTAGTTTCTGGTACCAGTGGTGACCACTCTGCTTGAGTTTGTAAAGCATCTTGTGCAACCTGCAAACATGATGGAGGTGAGCTGAATTGACATAGCCAGGCAGCTGCTGCATGTAGATGCATTCTTTGTCTTGCAGTTCACTGTTAGGTACATGCCCTTGATGTCTATCTGGTGCAGCTTGAGGTTGAGGCATGCAGCAAGGGCAAGAATGGTGCAGATGGAGGCAAGCTTGGTAACAGGAGCATACATGTCAAAGTAGTTGATGCCCAGTACCTGCAAAAATCCTTGTGCAACAAGGTACACCTTGTAGTGTATGATATTGCTAGTGGCATTCTTTTTGGCATGGAAGACCCATTTAGAGCTAACTATATTCACTCTAGGAGGTGCATCAGCAAGCTTCCAGATACCTGCCTTGTCTAACATGTCAAGCTCCTCACAAATTCCTTGCTTCCACAGCAGCCAGTCTGGGTGGCATTTCATTTCAGTGAGCAAGCTAGGTTCAAGGGCTTCAGCCTCTGCAATGGTGTCATTTAGTATGAGCACCAGTTCAACATTATCATCATAGTCATTCACCATGAGTATTTCATCACCTGTACCCTCAAATGTGGCAGGGCTGCTGTCTGGTTCATGTTCACATTCAGTCACTTCTTTGATAGTGTCAGGAAGCTGACCCTCATGAGGTGGCATGGGGTCAGCAGCCTTGCTGCTGATAATATCAAGCACATGTTGGCTGGGCTGACAAATTCATTTGGGGCAAGATGGAGCACTTTGGTCAGGAATGGGAGGAGGTTGCATGGGAACAATCTCAGGTGGTGCCACAATGGCTGGAGCAGTCAGGGCTTGTGGAGCTGGCAGTGATGGTTGGGTCTTAGTGGGGGATTGGTTTGGTAAGTGTATCTGCATAACATTGCTTTCAAGGTGGGTCACTTCTTCCTTCTCCTCAATGTCACATTGCCTGGGGTACCAGTACACATTGTGCTCAACAGTTACCATGTGCTTTGATGGCCAATAAACCCAGTAAGCATTCTTTGTTTTATTGTCCACTCCCATCCACCTAACCTTATCAACTCTCCAGGCTAATTTTCCCCCATGTGTGGTCTTTGCATACACTTTGAATCCCCATTTGTAAACTCTACTCAGGTCAGGCTTTTGCCCAAAAGTGATTTCATATGGTATCAGGCCATCAAGAACCTTGGTAAATGTTCTGTTTTTCAACCATATAACATGCCTCATGGCCTCTCCCCACAGGAACTTTGGCAAACTGCTTGCTTGGAGCAGTGCATGAACACACTTGAGGATAGTATGATTGAGTTGCTCTGCAATTCCATTGTGTTGGGAGGTATGGTGTGTGGTGAAATACTGTGCCATTCCCTGATGTTGCAGGTACATGATGAACTCCTTTCCTTGGTATTCACTCCTGCAGTCTGAATGAAGCATCTTGATCTTGTGTTAAACTAGGTCGGACTAACTCCGGGAAACTCCGGGGTTCCGGAGTTTGGTCAGACGGGACTTGGCTTCACCGTATGTGGTGCGCCCTTGCACGAGTCCTGGTCCCGGATTTATGGAGCGGAATTGGTCAGAGGGTCAGAGGTCAGAGGAGAACCATCAAGGTTCAAGTCAGGGGAGAGGTAGTCAAGTTTTGTTGATATTCGAACTGAGGTATTTACAGGCTAGAGTACGGGGTTTATATACTACGGAGAAAGCGGATGACTAAGGAGTTCGGAGGTCGGGTAGGAGATGTACCGGAGGTACTGC
>JBBPKF010000015.1:10111-22954 GCA_038089175.1 Binderoboletus segoi | reverse complement strand
ATGCATGACTTCCTCTCCATGTGTGCTCACATTGGCTCTGCATTCATTGAGTCAGCCACAGGAATGAAGATGAAATCATCATGTTGGGCAAGAATGGCCACAATCACATGGTTTGTGCAATTGATCACTGAGCTGACACTGCACCTGCCCATTGGGCAACATCCTCAGGTGTTATCGCATTCCCATAGTAGCCCACATGGTTCAAGAAAATTGTGAGCTGGATTGCTATAGGCAGCTGCTGATGATTGGATTCTGAGTGGAAGACTGCATGGTCAGAGATGCAGTTGAAAATGCAGTTGAAAATCTCTGGATCAACTCAGACTTTTTTATGAAACAGATGAGGTCAGCAGTCCATGAAATGTTCAAGGAGATGGAGCTGAGAAGCATGAGGCATTGGAGCACCAACCCAGTTCAAGGTATGTGCCCTTTCAACCTCGTTGCAGAGTGCCCTAATTGTGCCAAGCAGCTCACAATAACAGATTTCCTTTGTTTCTGTTGGGTCAATTGAGTCATCATCACTTTCAGATTCAAGATCACTCAGGATGGGTGTAATAGGAGGAGTGATGATGAGGATATCATTAAGTTCTTCGTTGGAAGACAGCTCTTCATCGGATTCCTCTAATCAGCTTTGTAAGTTTTTAAGCCTGTTCAGCTGGACATGACATTCTAACTACCTTTTGTTGCTGGGATACATGGGGCATGGTGGAGGGCAGGAGGGTGAAGGGGGGGCTCCTGCTGCTGCTGCTGCTTCGCATCCCATATTCATCATTGAAACACACTATTTTTTATTGCTTGCAGGGCAAGTTGATGTGCTGGACTTAGTATGATTTGACCAGGTTCAGCCCAAACCCAAATTTAGAATGCTGCTGCTATGTAACTGGTTGAAAAACATGACTTCATACTCATTTAATAGCCTGAACAGAGTGCTGTAATAGCCCCAACATAGTGCCATAATAGCCTATGTGAACACCACCAATATGCCAACAAGTGGGAACTGGAGCAACTGCAGATGCACAAGGTCTCAGTGGTAAAGAAGAAGGGCCCTGACCCTTCTTTCAACCAGTGATAGCAGTATGCTGAGGTGGCAGAGCCTGCCAAGAAGAAATGATGAGAAGGCAAATGCTTTAAAAAGGGCAAGGAAAAACACAAGCAGCATGCCTCCAATCACACCATGGCTGAGAAATCAGCCACCTCCTTCACCTTCACCAACTTTCTGGAGAAACCTGTTATTATTGACCCTGCTGGCCCCCTGAGCTTTGTCACTGCCATCAACCTGCATGCCCTTGCCCATACTTCCAGTATCACCAACTATGGAAGGCCTGCCTTCTCTCAGGCCAAGACAGCCATATCCCTTGCACAATGACAGGGCATTGAGCCCACCATTCAGACAGTCTACAACTTGAATCAAATCACCAACCACCACTTCAACTGGTTGGATGGTTATTCCTTCTCATTTCACCACTCTCTCATCAAAAGGCTTGAGGACATTGCTGCCCAAGAAGTGGGCATGGAGGACATCAACAAAAGTTGTCCCTCCTTCTGCATCTCTAATGCCTGCAGCCACCTCCACCATGGAAGCATCACCTCTCTTCCCTCCATGCAGATTCATGACCTGCTTGACCATGTGGTTGATATCATTTCCATGCTTCCACAACAGGTACCACCTGTATCCATGCTTGCCCTCAAGGTTTACCCCAAGGAAGAATCAATGTTGAAGGTGAAGGAAGTAAGCATTATGTCATATCCTGAACCAACTCTGGTCCTCTGCACCCATTTCCAGTCTGCTCTGATCACCTCTGATCCATCATAGACAATTTCATTCCATCTCTGTTCCATTTCCTTTTGAACTCATGCTATGCTCTCTGTTTTATTCTGTTACTTTCCATTTCATTCTGTCTGTATTAATATTAGTTCTGCTACTCAGATTTCTCCATGGAGTGTTAACTGCAGGGCACAGCTCCACAGTACCTCTGGTAGATTTCCTACCTGATCTTTGAACTCCTTAGTCATCCAATTTCTCCATAGTATATAAACCCTGTACTGTACCTTGTAGACCTCAGTTCAAATATCAACCTAACTTGACATTCTCCTCACTCCATCTCTGAGTCTTGATGACTCTACTCCAATCTTCTGTCCTCACTCTGATCCTTCATAAATCCAGGACACCAGAACTCTTGTAAGAGTGTACCACATATGATGAAGCCAAGTCCTGACCCCCTCAGAACTCTGGATCTTCAGAGTTGCCCCAGAGAAGTCCAACATGTAGTTTAATAGTATATTTGAACTCCCACTCACAGAGAGTTCCCATTTCTTCCCACTCATTATGAATATCTGAACTACTAGATCCTGCTGTTGCACTATTGCCAATGCTCCTTTGTTTCCCTGACACAATCCCCTCAGTGCTCTTGGCAGCAACCATTGAGGCCCAAAAGTCATTAATTAGTTCTGGAGCTTCTCTGCCAGACAGACTGCCCCTTTCACATCCCAATCATGTTTCCCTCCATTTTTACCTATGCCTGGGATATGCATTGAGGAACTCTCAGATGAAGACTTTCCTTTGAACCTGCTTTCCTTCCATATTTCCATCACTCATAGAACCAACTCTGGATATCTGGACATGCCTGAAGGTAACCCCTCTGATGGCAACTCTGATCTCTCTAAAGACATGTTAGATTCCTCCAGTTCTGAAGATGAGCAGATCTCTTGTGATGTACTCATCAACCTGGCCAGTGCAATCCAAGGCCTCACCCACTTGTTGAAATGGAAGTTCTCTAAATCCATGTAGTAAACCAAAGTCTGAGAACTGGACTGATTTGATGGATCAGATCTCTGCAAACTCTGAATCTTCTTAGTTCAATGTGAGCTCAATTTCCTGAATTGCCCAAAAGCTTTCACATCTGACCACTCTAGGGTCACTTTGACTTAGTCCTACCTCAAGGGCATGGTGCTTGAATGGTTCAAACTGGACCTCCTCCAAATGGAAGATCTGGCACTCCACCCACTCTGAATGGATGATTACAAGGAGTTCATCCTAGAGCTTCAGATCAACTTTGGACTGCACAACCCTGTTGAAGATGCAAAGCATCAGCTTGATCAACTGACCATGATGGTCAGAAGATCAATCAATACATTGTGGATTTCAATTGGATCACTTCACTGATCCAGGGCTATGGAGATGGTACTCTTCGGCACCACTTCTACAACAGCCTTTCAGACCACATCAAGAATGAAATTTCTCATGTTGGCAAGCCTCCTACTCTCTCTGAACTTTGTCAGCTTGCCCATGCCATTAATGCTTGCTACTGGGAGCACAAATAAAAACTCAGTCATCAAGCAAAGCATCCATTTGATCCTCCCAGATTCTTCAAGGAATCATCTGCCCCTTCTGCTGATTCCTCCAGCTCTCCTAAGGAGGAGTCCACCAACTCCAGCATCTCTGGAGCTTCTGCTCCTTCTGTGCTGGACTTATCATCCCAGCTTGGAGAGGATGGCAGGCTTACTGTGGTAGAATGCACATGCTACTTCAATAACAATCTGTGCATGTTCTGTGGTCAAGCCAGCCACAAGGCCAAGGATTGCTTAAAGCCCACCTCTCAAGCAGCCAAGGCTTGTGCAGCAGGACCAAACCTCTGAAAGCAAAACCAGAGGCCTTTTTGAAGGCACACAAATAGTCAATTCCTCTGACTCCACATGGCTTGAGGTAGCATTGCCTCCTCCTGTGCCTTCCTGACAATCTGATCTAATATGTCCACTCTCTGACCCTGAATCATCCACTATCCATTCCTATACCTTCTTTGTGCTGTGCACATTGGATGTACTCCCTGCTCTATCCTTTCATCAACTCCATTGTTCAGAAAGACCTCTGAACCCCATGCTTACTTAACCCCTGACCTCTTCCCTCCACTTTGAAATCAGTCATCACTCCATTGACATTTGTGTCACCTCCACTGGATGGCTCCTGTTTCTTTGTGCCAGGAAACCACTGACTTAACCATTATGATCTGTTGATCAACAGGGATTTGAGCAATACCATATTCCACTCACTGGACAGTCCATGCCTGCACATCTGAGCACATCTCTGCAGCCTCCAGCTCTTATGCCTCTGGCTGACTCTGCTCTCTCTGATGTACCATGTTTCTTCATCCTCCAGAGCTCACTTTCTGCTCTGCCTCCATCACCCTGCATGCTGGGTTTCTGCAGCTTGACACCCTTGCTTGATGATGGGACATCTCTCCCAAAGAGGGGGGTAGGACTACATCCACATCAATCTGTTCATCTGTTCTGTCTCACTTTCCATCCATCTTCCCTTGTTCTCTGACCTCTGGCTAGATCTGGACCTCACTCCACTGATTCTGATCACCATGGGCATTTACATTTCATAAAGGGCTATGTATGCAGCTGTACACTACTTCTTTTGTACTGCTCCACCCTCTGTGCCAGCCTCTGTCTCTTTAGCCTCCACCTCCATGGCCCTGGCCTCCTTATCCTCTGTCTCATCTCTGGCTATGACCTTCATCCATATGGCATCCATTACCATGCTCCACAGCCAGTACTTCATGACCTTCCTGAACACCTCCTTTGCCAGCCCCATCAACACCTCCTCTACCTCTGACTTTTTCCCATCTGCTATCTCATCATCCCTGCTCTCCTTATATGACTCCTTCCACCTGTATATCTTCTCTACCTTTAGCTCCACCAGATGGTGAAGCAGCTTGGCCTGGACATTCAGACACACCACCTGTTTCTTCATCATGTCATGGAGCTTCCAGATCACCCCCACTATCTCCTGGGCACACTCTGTCATTCCACTCCTCCCTTTCTCTGTTATAATTTTCCTGTTTTCTTCTTCTTTGTGTCAGTCTATGTTGCTACTATCTACTTTTAGTCTTCACAGACAGTTGGCTCATGCACACACTATGTGGAGTCACATGTACATTTCTACTCTTTCTTACACTTCATTTACTTCTTCTTCTCTATCTTTTGGAATGCAGACACTATCCTTCTAACTGAGTCCACTCAGGTGCAGTCTTGCATAAGATCACACCATCTTCTGTCAAGTTCCTTCACATTCTATTGTATTCTTTATGACTTCATCTGCAGTAGTTCTATCTCATTCTGTCATATCCCAGATTCACCACTTCAACTCTGATCCTCTGAATCTTCTCCGATCCAACTCCGGACCATTTCCCTCTGCATGTAGTCCTCTGAACTCTGGACACTTCCAGAATGACTCATCTCCATTCCAATGACGTTACATTCCATACCTGTGTCCTCCATTCCATTCCCTCCACATCTGTACTAGTTCCGCTCCTGTAACTCCTCCATGCAGTGTCAACTGCAGAAGCACAGCTCCACAGCACCTCTGGTACATACACTACCCGACCTCTGAACTCCTTAGTCATCCGTCTTCTCCATAGTATAAATACTCCATACAATACTCTGTAATCTTTAGCTCGAATATTGACTTAGCCTGACAGTCTCACCTCTGTCCCCTCTCATCTGAGCCTTGATGGCTCAACTTTGACCCCTCTCTGACCTCTCTGCTCCATAAATATGGGACTCGGACCCAATGTAAGGGCACACCACATAAGGTGAAGCCAAGTCCCATCTGACAAAAACTCTGGAGTTCCAGAGTTCTGGAGATCATCTGACACGGCCTTAACACATTCCTTCACATTCTATGCTGGTCCTCAAGTCACTTCCTCTCTGTATATAAGTTGCTACAGCACACCATGTCCTGTATCTTGTTCTTTTTGTGATCCCCTGCAATCAGAGCAACTTCTTTCTTAGGCCTCATCACCCTAAGTTAGCTATCTTGACCTTGTGGTGCATGCCATCTCATGCAGCTGTGTCCTCATTGTGTTGCCTTGCTGTGACACCATTACTTTGTTCCTACTGTGGATATCGTCAAGCCCCACGTAGTGTCAGACTTGAAGGGTGCTCTCTCACCTTGTATGTCGTCCAGCTGCAGCTGTGGAAGTTTAGCTGTTTGCTAGAGGAACTCACAAGTCTCTTGCTTGCAGTGTAACAAAAAAACAAGATCTTTTGCTCTCAGGTGTCATCCTGCTGAGCACATCTCGTCATCATTGCTGATAAACCATCCTGCCACCCTCCCAACCCAGGATCATCTCATGACCTGTGGGCTGCTCCCCTCTCCACTCCCACACTGAAGAAGTCCAGTGCATATGCAGGACAACTAGTATCAGCATCTACAGGAAAGCTGGTCCTGACTGCATCATCACACATCCCAGAAGGTTCATGGGTACCCTCTCCTGAAAGAATGAAACATCTGCTTGGACTAAGAAAGTCCTATTCTGCCTGCTCTTTGTCACCCAAACCCAAGAAACCATCTCCCTCTCCTTCCCCACCACCCTCTCCAATCACCGTCACCCCTTCCCAATCACCACCCCCACCTATGGCAGAACTAAAGGCAGTGCTGCCAGATTGCTTCTCAGGCAAGTCCGAAGATGTGCAACAATGGATGAAGGCTATGAAAGCCTACTTTACAGTAAATGCAGCTCTGTATGCTGCAGATGCAATAAGATTATGTACAACTTTGAACAGAATGTCAGAAGGGTAAGCAGCCTCTTTTGCTGACCATTGGTATGATAAAATCAATGATGCTGCCATAGCAGCTGCAGATAAAACCTTTGACAAGATGGTTGAAGATTTCAACACCACCTTCTTTCCAGTGAATTAAGTTTCGAATGCAAGGTACAAACTAGACCGTCTTTGCCAACATTGCAGAAATAACGATGAAGGCCAATGGGATGACAGTTTCCTCGAATACATCACAGATGCCAGAACTCTCATTGACAAAGCAAGGATTGCCGATGAAGAAGAAAGATGTTACAAATTCCTTGCAGGGCTGGATGCAGAGATCCAAGACCCTATCGTTATCAACAGCACACCAGCCACCTTAAAACTGTTGGTCAAGAAAGCCACAGAAATGCATGCAAACCTGACTCATGCGAGAAACTTAGGACGAGATTTGTACTACTCGTCCTCCTCATCCTCCCATAGCAGCAGAGACTCAAACACTATGGATGTTGATTTTATCAAGCTGTGCCCACATGAAAGGGCAAAGCTAATGAGTGAGAACAAATGCTTTGTATGCAAGAAGCCAGGCTGTTGGTTGAAGAACCACAGTAAAGGAAAAGCAACCATAACATACCAGAAGCCAGTCACTGTCAGAAACATAGAAACAACTCCAGTGGCACCTGCAAAGCCACCCCTGTATCAACCAAAGCCACAAAGAGTGGTTCCCTCCTTCCCAATTGATGAATACATCAAAACACTCTGACTCAAAGGAAGTTCAGATGAAGAAATCTTGAAAGTCTTACACACATGTTTTGAAGATAGAATGCCGGAATAAGAAGCCCCAGAAGGGCAAGCTGAAGAAGAACTGGTAGCACAGGATTTTTGAAACAGAAGCATTCCAAGTCAACACAATGACTTCTCACTGTAAAAATATCCCCCAGGTATGTAACAAGTACCAAGAACAAAGCCACCCATCTCTTGATCACATTACATGGGAATGGAAACAAAGTCAACACTAAAGCACTCCTAGACAGTGGAGCAACTGGATCTTTCATCTCATGGAACTTCCTCCGATGAAGGAAATTGGGATTTAGAAAAATGAGGAATGCCATCCTTGTCCAGAATGCTGACTAATAGCTTACTTAGGGTGGCAAGACCTAAGAAGATACTAGCTTGGCAAGTGCAGGTACAATTGTGCAGAACTAGATAAGGAACAGGATGCACAGTAGCAACTTGTATACAGAGAGTGGCTGGTTGAGGACTGGTCCAAGGAAGGTGATAGAACATAAAGGAAACTACTGCAAAGCATGTCATATGGAACATGATAGAAAGAGATGGAATGATGAGATAAAAGATATGGGCAGTGAATGAAAAGTGACCTTAGTCAGATGGGAAGTGCCTGAATCATAAAAGGTACAAGATAAGAAGACTGCATAAAGCACATACATAAATGACAAGAGTGTCAAGTCCTACTACTACATGGGATAAGGGTGAGTTGAGCAAAAAGTAAAGGAGTCGGCAAACTAGTGCAAGAAAGATAAGAATGAGGGAAAACTGTAACAGTGTAGATTGTACAGATATAGTAAACAGTTCATACACCATGACTCCATGTACTTAAGAAAGTCAGAGTCTGGATTTAAAATATAACTCTTAGTGCTCCATCACAATGTTCTAAGCAAGAGCTTCAAAACCCATTAGGTGAGTAACCACAGGGTAATTCTCTGATTGAGTATGCCCTTCAACACATTGAAGAAATGTACATGGATAGTACATACTCTTGCCCATTTTTCTGCAAGGGCTTCTATGAGATGTGAGTTGCTATCACTTCCTGGACCTCAATCTTCAGAGGTGTCACAAGTTTGAGTGGAGTTTCAATGGAGAATGACTGTCAGTGGATGGGAGAGTTTTTTCATGGGATAAGGGAACATCTGTTCTAAATCCTATAGAAGCACTTTGGTACAGTGCTTTTCATTGTACAGTACAGATAATCCTGGCATCACAGGGTTGAACATAAGCTATCATATTAGATGCAAGCATTAAGTATGATGCTGTTCAGTAGAATCAAGCAGAGTAAGTTTTCAGACTCATGGCACTGTGGTAGACTCACAAAAAATTGAGTCCAAGTCTGAATATAGCCACAGAATCCCTGCATCAGCAAAATACCCCCTCTATGTACAGATCTGTACAGATCTGTACAAACCCACAGACCCACAGCCAGGTCCCCCTCTATACAGACCACACAGACTGTATAGACCATATAGACTGTACAGACTTGTACAGACCCATACAGAGCTAGATAAAACTTTACCATACTTATGCATCTCATCATGCTTGGTTCAAAATTCAAATGTTCAAAGGTTGTATGCAAAAGTGGCACAACACAAATTCTACATACATACCATACCTCAGAGGCAATGAACAACTTACCACCCCATGGAGTGCCATGGCCCTTCTCATGTAAGTTGTCACCATTGTGGCACCATTGCTCCAGTCACCATGCCACAGCCATCATTTTTGCTGTTGCCTTGGCCACCATGCTGCTGCCACTCTGTCATGGTCATCATGCTCTGGCATGGGCCACAAGCATTCTGCCATGGTTGTCACTGTTGCAGCACCATGGTGTTGGCCAGCTCCATCCTGCCATTGTCATCACCATCATCAAATTGTGGTATGAGCAACCCTTGCACCACTGCTGTCCTTGTTCCAGTTGTCCCACAATGGCATTGGCCCCATTGTTACCATCATTATGACACCAAAGCATTGGCCATGGGCATAACATCATCATTGCCACCATCATTGTGATGTCAAAGCATTGGCCATGGGAATAATATTGTCATCATTGCTGCCATCATGGTGCCATGATGGCCTTGCATGTGCCATTGTCATCATTGCTGTCATGGTGTTAGTTACCCCTGTGCTGCTGCTGTCATGGGCCTGGTTGTCCCACCCTGGCATTGGCCCCATTGTTGTTGTTGTGGTGATGCTATGACATTGGCCATGGGTCTAACATCATTGTTGTTGTTGCCACCATCATAGCACTGTGGTAATGGCCATGCATGTACCATTATCATTGCTGTCATGGCATTGGCCATCCCCAGGCTTTCATGTCTTGGGCCTCATTGCCCCACCCTGGCATTGGGCTCATTGTCATCATTGTTGTCCTGATTTCATGGCATTGGCCATGAGCATAACATCATTGTTGTTGTCACCATTATGGCATTGGCCACCTCCATGCCACTGCCATCCTGGGCCTGGTTATCCCATCCTGGCACTGGCTCTGTCATCATTGTTGTTGTGATGCCATGGCATTGGCCATGGACATAATGTTACTGTGTCATTGTTGCCATCACTGTGGCACCATGGCAATGGCCACACATGTGCCATTGTCAGTGTCACTGTCATGGTGTTGGCCACCCCTGAGATTTCACTGTTTTGAGCCTCATCACCCCACCCTGGCATTGGGCCTGTCATCATCATTGTTGTGATGCTGTGGCATTGGCCACCTCTGTGATAAAAATCAGGGTCCAAGGACTCAAGGTGGTGGTGAAAAGCAAGTGTTCATGTAGCCACAGTACACATACTACATTCAGTATGATTAAGTAAGGTAGTGTACTAACTGCAGCGAGTATGATTTCCAACACACCCTGTCAAACAAGATGTGGTCCATGGGTACAGTAGGCACAGCAAATGATTAACAAGGATGTAAGAAGGGGAATGGAAGCAGCTAGTATGATGAGAGTAAGGACAGGGGTTGCCAGACTCAGTACAAGCATGGGGGAGTTGGAAGGTAGAAAGGTAAAGGGTAATTTTGACCCTCACAAGCCACTGCTTACAGGCAAATAATTTCACCACCTTGGATGAGGATCCATAGGTGGGCCTAGTTTCCACTCCGCTCACTATATCCCAGAGGTCTTGCTTGTCTAATAGGGCCTCCATCTGCATGCTCCATTCAGCATAGTTTGTATCATTAAGTTTTTTGAACATGAGTTTTGAGGATGACATGATGAGAAGGGGTGATACTGGCTAATTTATAGACACCAGCTTGTCTTTACAGGGCTACTGGCTGGTTTTGAGGTACTAGCTGACCTATGACAGGCTGGATTCAGGGCTCTAGCTGGCCTATGATGGGCTGGTTTTGAAGTACTAGCTGACCTATGATGGGCTGGATTTGAGGCTCTAGCTGGCCTATGATGGGCTGGTTTTGAGGTACTAGCTGACCTGCAACAGGCTGGATTCAAGGCTCTAGCTAGCCTGACAGGGGTGTCTGATCAATCAAGTGAGTGGAGACACAGAAGTCTAGCACTTGGGGCTCATAACCTGATAAAAATTGGGGTCTGAGGACTCAAGGTGATGGTGAAAAGCAAGTGTTCATGTAGCCACAGTACACATACTATGTTCAGTATGATTAAGTAAGGTAGTGTACTAACCACAGTGAGTATGATTTCCAACACTCTGCATTGCCACTGTCCTGGGCCTGGCCATCCCATCCTGGCATTGATGTTGTCATCATCATGACACCATGGCATTGACCACAAGTGTAACATTGTTGTTGTTGTGATGCTGTGGCATTGACCATGGATGTAATGTTGTTGTTGTTGTTGTTGCAGCCATGGTACCATGGCATCAGCTCCCTCTGTGCCATTGCAGTCCTTGTTCTTGTTGTTGCATATTGGTCTCCACCACCATCACTGTCATGGGGCTATGGTGCTGGATGTCTCTGCACCATTGCCATAATCTGCCTGATACTGGTGACATCATCACACCACATGTCAGCACATCATTATTGGGCACTGCAACATCACACTTGAAATGACACCCATTGTCATGTAATCATGGGTGTGCAGGCATTATGGCTCATCATGGAGGTGGTGTCAGAGGGTTAGCCACACCTGTGCACTAGTCATTATGGCATGGTGGCATTGGCCTGCCAAATGTTGTCATGTTTGTGATGGTGATGGCATGGGGTAGAGTGCAAGGCAAGTGGTAATAGTAGAAAATCCATAATGAGTGGTTGTGAAGTGAAACCAACCAAAATCATGTGATATCATGTGAACATCTCATGCATGAAATTCCACCAAGTTTTGAGGCATTAGGGAATTGAAGGTTACACTTCATCAGGATTTTAGATTTGTACACAATACTGCCTACTCTACTTGTTTCATTTGAGCATGAGATAAAGCTTGGTTTGAAGTCCACATTTCCAGGCCTGGTGAAAGCTGTTCAATTGCTGTAGCTGCACTTTATGTGCCC
The DNA here is from genome assembly GCA_038089175.1 of Binderoboletus segoi. Lineage (NCBI taxonomy): Eukaryota > Fungi > Basidiomycota > Agaricomycetes > Boletales > Boletaceae > Binderoboletus > Binderoboletus segoi. The sequence continues at coordinate 11,164 of JBBPKF010000015.1, read as the reverse complement.
TCTGTGCCCTCTGTGCCCTCTGTACTAGCTGTACCCTCTGTGCCAAAGTTAATGTTTTACTGATGTGCATGCTTATGTTCACATGCTGGTGCAGCATGCATGTAGCTACAGAGCATGTGCCCTGAAATTCAGTGATGAGCAAGAACAGAGAATTCAAGATGCCTGGTCACTTCTTCATAATTCCAACTCTCCTAATATTTCTGCTGTTGCTGATGAGCATGGCATTGATATCATATCATTCAACAGCAGTTTCTTGATTACTTGCACCCCTATAACAGAGCTCATGCATATCAACAACTCTTGTTCCCTATCCAGGAATCAGTGCTTATTGACTGGATCAAGTACATCATTTATTGTTAGAACTAAGTATGGACAGGAGTGTTCACTACATCTACATTAACTAGATGTAAAGTGTAAAAGCCAAGTATGACTTACCTTAGTCACTGTATAAGTATTGAAATGACTGAGGGAGGTAAAATGAAAGCCCAACATAAATACCTAGTTGTGAGGATGAAAACACATGATTTTCTGGCAACTTCAATAAACTCCTGTTATCATCAAAGGTAGCTAGACATCTCTGGAGAAGTCTAGGGAAGTCCAGAGTTAGTGACTCTTGACACTCCCACTCAAGCACAATTGGAGCCCCATGGACTGAATGAACTTCCAGTGTTGCTCTACTGCTAATAGCTTCATCATGATATCCACTATCTGTTATAAAATCATTTTCTAACATTATTCGTATTCTGAGAATACTCTAAGTCTTTACAAGACCAAGAACACATGCTAGTCACATGACACAAGGCAGTGCCTTATGACACCTTCACAACTTTCACAAACACAGCCTAGATGGCCATGACACACAAGGCTGCATCTCAACAATATCAAACCTTAACGACAAACTTAGAAGACCATGTCTTTCATTATGATCACATATCCACTGTGATCTATAATACATTTCAATCCTGGCATGATTTTATTTAACCATCTATATCTATTTCATATTGACATTCTATTTATCTTAGATCTCTCCACATCCATGCCTTTCATCTCCGT
>JBBPKF010000014.1:0-28606 GCA_038089175.1 Binderoboletus segoi | reverse complement strand
GCTCTCAACATGCACCTCCACTTCACTTCTGGATATCATCCAGAGGGTGACAGACAAACAGAGCACACTAATCAAACTCTAGAGCAATATCTCTGGATCTACTGCAACTACCAACAAGATGATTGGGTGGAACTTCTTTCACTCACCAAATTTGCCTATAACAATGCACCTAGTGCAACCACTGGTGTTTCTTCCTTTTTTGCCAATAAGGGCTATCATCTGAATTTCTCCATTCACTCCAATTACCCACTAACCTCTTCCACAGCTACCTCCTATGTCACTCATTTGGATGAGCTCCATGAGTTTCTCTGGTCAGAAATGGCAGAAGCACAAAAGCACTATCAAGGTCTGCCAATGCTAAGCATAGCCCTACTCTGGACTTCCAGGTCAGAGACATGGTATACATGAAGGTGAAATACTTTCAGTCAACCTGACCTTCTAGAAAACTCTCAAAGAAGAACCTTGGGCCCTTCCCTATCATTGCCCATCCTGATTCCCACTCCTTTATGCTACACCTTCCTGACTCTCTTTGTTCCGTTCATCCTGTTTTTCATGTCTCTCAGTTAGAACCTTTTACTCCAAATACTATAGAAAACCGTGTCCAACCTCTGCCTCCTCTGCTCAAGGTTGACAGAGAACTGGAGTATGAGATCACAGAGATACTTGACTCTGAGATCAATCAGAGATGGCATTACTGCCAACTCCTGTACCTGGTGCATTGGCTCAAATATGAAGAAACTGATGATGTGACCTCCTGGCTTCTTGCCACAGAGTTAGGGAATGTCAGGGACCTTGTCTTGTACTTTCATTGGAAGTATTCAGACAAACCCAGACCTCTTTCTGCTCTATAAGGATGTCCTCCAATTCTTTTCCCCTTTTGTTTTCCTTTGTTTCCTCTCTTTTCCTCCTTCTACTATACTCCCTATTGAAAAGGCATGCATACACAAAGAAAGAAAAAGGTAACAGACTCAAAAAAAACAAAAAAAGCAAAAAAAACAAAAGACACAGGATTACTTGGTCATAAAAAAAAACCTTTTCCCATTCCTCTGTTCCATCTCCATCTCCATCTCCCTGTATCTATCTCTATTCCTATCTCTCTCTCTCTCATTGCCTGTACTACCTCTACTCTTCCCTACCTCTTTCAGTTCCATTCTGCAGCCTTCCACACTCCACTCCAGTATACCTGCTTCTGCTTCAGTTTCTCTGCTTCTCTATTTCTCCTGGAGCCTACACCCATGGACATGCCCCCTCAGCATTGATGGGGCATTCCTTCTGGACACCGATTGGTTGCCTTCAGCTAACCACTTCTGGACTCTGCCTTGAATACCCTTTCGACAGGGGCCTGCCTGCCTCTTCAGATTGGCAACATCCTCAACTATTGCTTGGCTCAGCCTTGAGGGCTCAGCCTTAATGGGGAGGCACTGTCATATCCATTCTGAACAGTCATAACACCCCTCTGGCCTCTTCTGGTCCTCTCTGGACCACTCCACCCTTGTCTGCTCATCCCTTGTTTTCCACCACCCAGAGTTATACTTGGAGTTCATGTTTCTGCTCAGAACAATCCCAGATCTAACACCTGTTATTCTCAATCATCATTCTTTGTGTATGTCATTCTTCTGTCCATCTATCATTCTTCTGTCCATCCTGTACCTTACCTACCTCCATTCTGATCATCATCACCACTTCACCATGAAACTGTTTTACCCATCTATCCTCTGTCTTATGTTGACATTCCATACCTTACTCTGAATGTACTTAAGGACTTCTGCACACCATGTATTCTCCTTAGTATGAATATTGACTAAAGTCTCTCCTCCAACTCCTGCCTGACTCTTCCTCATCTCCTCCTGCTCTGAACCCTTGGTCCAACTTCAGACCTTCAAAATCTGAGGACATGGATCTGTGCAAGGGCATGACACATAAGTCCTGCACCAACATCCTCATTACCAAGTCCCCTTTTCCTTCCATCTCTTCCATCAGACTTCCAGTCCACTTCCATCACTTACCATTCCACCTCTCTGAAGTTCTGAACCTCCATTGGACTTGAGCCCAGAGAACCCAGACATAATCCTGACAATGGTGTTGCCTTAGGTGATCCAGCTTAAAGTGAGTGTTGAACACTGTCAATAGGATAGAATGTTGTGTTAAAGTCCATGACAATCTTGTCAAATGTTTTGTCAGCAGCAGTGATGATCACATTGTTTACTTTGTCATACCAGTGTTCAGCAAACATTCTGCTTTGCTCCACACCCATGCAATTCAGGGTGGTCAGTAGTTTGTTTGTGTCATCAGTGAACAGTGCCATGTTTACATTGAAGTAAGCCTTCATAGCTTTCAACCATCTTTGCACATCCTCAGACTTCCCTGAGAAGGATTCTGGCAGCACAGACTTAATTTCAGCCATTCTGAGTCTAGGGGATCATTGTGGGGTGAATGTGATAGGAGATCTGGGGCCAGGAGATGGTGGTGGTGACAGACTAGGAGTGGGAGAGTTGAAGGGCGACCTGGCCAAGTATGATCTGTGAATTCCTGTTCCAAGAAGATGGGTTGCTGTTGACTGAGAAGGTAGCACTGGTATAGAAGGACCAGATGATGATGTTGCAGTTTCAGGGATTCTTTCCAAACTTGCTGATACTAATGGTCCAGTATATGAACATATAGATTTCAATTGTCTGGTGGAGTGGTGGATGGGAGATGCCCAGGGGTCAGAAGAGGATTCTGGACCAGAGATGTGGCGAGAAGATTGATCAGCAATGATGACAGAGTATGCTCAGCAGGATGACACCTGAGAGCAGGAATGACCTAGTTCTTTTGTTATGCTTGAACTTGCAAGCTAGCACCTGAGGAGTGATGGGCTCCCTATCTGAGGTAAACAATGTGCAATCAGCAAACATCAAGATGAATACTTCCGTTAAGTCAGGACAGTGTCATGGCAGGACAACACTATGAGGACACAGCAAGTAAGATGGTGCTCTCCACAAGGTTGATTGGGATCCCTAAGGTCGATGACTCCTTAGCAAATGCTAGTCCACAAGTGCTAGGATTGCAAAGTGAGAACTAGGTAAAGGACATGGTGTGTGATAGTGACTAATATACAAAGCATGGCTGGTTGAGGGCCAGTCCATAGAATATGAAAGAACATAGAAGAATATCTGTGGATGATGCAATATAGAAAGCAATGGAAACAAATAGAAACAAGATAATTGATGTGAAGATCAGATCATGACTGAGCATAATGAGAACTCAGTTAGGAGGTAAATGTCCAAAGCAAAGTAGGTAGAGACAAAGAAGAAGACATAGTGAAAGAAAGAGTAGACATAGTGCTACAAAGCCATGAAGTACTTTGAGCATGAAAGCATCTAATGTGAATTGACAAATGTAAGTAGAATATAATGCAAAGAGAAAGAAGAGGGAAAATTGTAACATTTATGTGTCACACTCTTGCACAGATCTGTGTCCTTGAATTTCAGAGATCTGGGGTAGGACTGAGGGTTTGGGGTAGAAGGAGATGAAGGAAGGAGTTGGGCAGGAGTTGAAGGAGAAACTTAGTCAATATTCATGCTAAGGAGAATACATGGTGTGCAGAAGTCCTTAAGTACATTCAGAGTAAGGTACAGAATGTCAAACAGGTTTGGACATAAGACATATGATAGATGGGTGAAACAGTTTCATGGTGAAGTGAGTAACAACAATCAGATGAAGGTAGATAGGGTACAGGATGGACAGGAGGAATGACATACACAAAGAATGATGATTGAGCATAATAGGTATTAGATCTGGGATTCATTCCAAGCAGAGATGCAACTCCAAGTATAACCCTGGGTGGCAGAAGACAAGTGATGAGCAGACAAGAGTGGAGTGGTCCAGAGAGGACTGGAGGAGGCCAGAGGGGTGTGATGACTGTTAGGGGATGGATATGACACTATTACAATACTATTCACTGCCTCCATTCCATTCCTTTTTATAGCTCTCCATTTCATTCTAGTACCTTCTGTCTCTTTTAATCTTAACTCCACTTTCTAGATATCTCTGTACTCTGGCTTGCTAAGGAGCACCCCCCCTCTCTGCATAACAGCAAGGGTGCACCACATAAGGTGAAGTCAAGTCCTGTCCAACCCAAACTCCAGAGTTCTGAAGTTTCTGGAGATCATCCAACATGGTCCTAACAATATTATTATGAAGAAGCAAGATTCAAGGCATTATACTCACTTTCCTCACCAAGTAACCTTGATGCTGAACATCACACATAATCTTACAGCTATGACAAATTTGTGGCACTGCAAGTGCTTTGCTGCACAAGTTAGAACAAGGCTGTAAGTAGTGGTTGGATATATTTGTATTCATTTAACCTTGAATGCCTAGTGTTTACATGTACTGTTGGTTGTGGCTAACCAGTGGGCTTCCATACAGTGTGTTGGTTCTTCCAGCTTTTAATCTATCCTCAGAAGGTGTTACAAATTTCTCTCTTTCTTCTTGCTATGATTGTTACAAATTTCCCTTGTACTTCTTCTTCGTGCTCTCTTTTGTTCTTGTCTATGAATATCCACAACTCATCTACTTCCCCATGTAGTAATAGGACTCAACGTACTCATCATAGGGGTAGTTCTTACTCATATCTTTCTTGCACTATACTTACTAGAGTTTGGGCATTTCCCTTATGACTAAGGTCACTTCTTCTTTTATGTCCAAACTGATACCAATTGTTCTTGCATGTTCCTTTACCTTTTTGCTTCATCATCTGCACTTATTCCTTCATCTTCCATTACCTTCCATGGACCTGCCCTGAAGTGGCACCCCCTCTGTATATAAGTCACTACTGTGCACCTGTGATTGGTACCTAGTTCTGCACAATTCTACCTGCATTGTAACTTCATCTTTCTTGTGCTTCACCACCCTAAGATAGCTATCTTGGCCTAGTGAAGAGCACCATCTTGCTTGCTGTGTCCTTGTGTGTCACCATGCCACAACCCGTTGTAGTTCAACCATTGAGCCATCTGGTTGCCCTGACCTAGTCATTGGTTGTCTTGTTGTCTGAAGTAAGTATGTCGCGTACATCTAAGTAGGAGTAGCCCTTCTAGGTGTAAGTTACAACAACTGCATAACAAAAGAACTAGATCTTCCCTGCTCTCAGGTGTCATCCTGCTGAGCACATCTTGTCATCATTGTGGATCAACCCTCATGTCAACCACCTCCCCCAGGATCTTCTTGTGACCCCTGAGCTGCCCCTCTTCCATCACCCACCTCAAAGAAAGCTGGAACTTATTCTGGAACTTTAGTATCTGCAACCACAGGAAAGCTGGTCCTGACTGCATCATCAAACATCCCAGAAAGCTCTTGGACGCCAACCCAGGAGAAGACTAGGAGACTCCTAGGTCTTAAGAAATCGTACTCAGCCCACTCCTCCTCCCCAAAATCCCGAGAACCCACCCCATCTCCCTCCCTGTCACCCCCTCCTTCTTCCATTGCAATAATCCTACTGCAATCACCACCACCTATGGCTGAACTGAAAGCTGCCCTGCCCAAGGCATTCTCTGGAAAGTCTGAAGATGCTCGGAGATGGATGAAGGCCATGAAGGCCTATTTTACAGTTAACGCTGCGCTGTATGTGCAAGATTCTCACAAACTATCCATGACTCTCAATAGGATGGAAGCTGGATGAAGTGGCATCTTTGCTGAACATTGGTATGACAAAATCAATGATGGAGCTGTCACTGCTGTCGACAAAACCTTCAATAAGATGGTCGAAGATTTTAATGCCACCTTTTACCCTATCGATCAAGAATCCAATGTGAGATATAAGCTGGACTGGCTGTGTCAGAGACACCAGAAGAATGATGCCAGAGAATGGGATGATGGTTTTCAGGAATATGTCACGGAAGCTCAAAACTTGATAGACTGAGCAAAGATTGTGAATGAGGAAGAACGGAAACACAAGTTCCTGATGGGGCTCGACAACATCATCACCTCCCACATCATTATGAACACCACACTGGCCACATTACAGGAGACTATTAAAAAGGCCACCGAGTTACACGCACATCTTACCAGAGTAAGGAACCTCAAGTCAGGGTACTTCTCCCCTTTCCTCCATGGCAGATCTCAAGGTCATGATCCCAATGCCATGGATATTGACTATGTTAGACTCCACCCACAAGAAAGAGCGCTTCTCTTCAAGGAAGGGAAGTGCTTCATTTGCAAACAGAAAGGTTGTGTAGCAGCCAACCACAGTAAAGGCAAAGGAAAAGACAGGCGTCCTCCTCAGAAATTCGCATGCATCGTAATGGCCAAACCTAAGGAAGCCAAACTGCCGGCATACCAGGCAGAAAGGCCTAAAACAATCCTCAGATCCCCCATCAATGAATACATGAAAGCTCTTTGACTTAAAGGGAGTTCGAATGAGGAAATCCTCAAAGTTCTCCACACCTGCTTTGAAGATGGAGAAGAAGAAAGGAATGAGCTGGAAGAACTGGTTGCGTCTACCTTGGATTTTTAAAACGGGAGAAGTCTAAGTCGACGAACTCTCTCCCTTCTGTAATCCTTTCACTGTTGTACACTACCAGTAACAAAGACAAAGCAATGACACTGCTTATCACATTATTCAGCAATGGAAGGAAAGTTGACACTAAAGCCCTCCTGGATAGCAGAGCCACAGGATCATTTATATCTTGGAGCTTCATCATCAAACACAAATTGGGGTTGAGGAAGCTCAAACAGAAAATCATAGTATGAAACGCAGATGGAACTGAAAATGTAAATGGAACTATCAACTTTGTTACCTGCCTATCCCTTATGATTTGAGGGACCACTCCATTTACCCATGTACAAGAATTCTATGTCACCGATCTCAGAAAAGAAGCTGTCATTTTGGGACACCCTTGGCTATGGAAGCATAACCCTGTTATCAATTGGTGAACCAGAAACCTCCTGCTCAAGGAAGAGATGATAGTGGAACCAGAAGAAAGTCCCCATCTCACCCAATTCCTAAACAAAGTCACCATGTTGATGGAAATTGCATGTAATGCAGAAAAACAAGAAATATCCCTCCCCTCAGTATATGTCGAATACAAAGACGTGTTCGAAGAACCCCCCTTCAGAGAGTTACCTCCTCACCAGGGACAATTTGATTTCAAGATTAACACCGATGAAGAGTTCATCCTGAGGGTTGCCAAAACCTGTTACAATTTTCCCTCTTCCTTTTACTTTCATCACTTGCAAGCCACCTGCTTTTACCTTACTTCACAGACTCTGGGCTCTTGTTCATACTATGAATGGTAGCCAGTATGTTCCTCCTCTTTTCTTCTTTATGATTACTCCTTCTTCTGTATGTTTACCAATTCGGACACTTCCCCAAATGACTCAGGCTTTGCTGCTTTCCAGATACTGGTTTCTATTACATTCCTTCCCCTTCCAAATCTTGGTAATCCACAGCACAGTTAGTCATATCCTTTTACTTCATCTTCCGATTTCTCCGATCTTCCATATGGTTCCATATGCCTACCCTCAACCTCGCATCCTCCATACTTAAGTTGCTACAGCACATAGTGTTCCGCATTCTGTTCTTTCTGTATTCCCCTGCAATCAGAGCAGTCTCTTTCTTAGGCCTCATCACCCTAAGTTAGCTATATCAACCTTGTGGTGCTAGCCATCTCTAGCCACTGTGTCCTCAAGTGTTGCCTAGCTGTGACACTGTATTGATAGTTGACCGTATGGTATCAAGTCCATCAAGGTCATTGAGCCTGTAGAAGTGTAATTCCTACACATGCTCATTCACTCTGGAATAGGGTGCTCTCTTACCTTGAGCATTGTCCAGCTGTCAGCTGAGGAACCCAGGAAGGGTTGAAGTTGTTACACAAGTCTTTGCTTGCAGTGTAACAAAACCTATCCGCTAAACCTCTCTGAGCAACAATTGTGTAAAGAGTTTGTAAAAGAAAACCTAGCCAACAGGAAAATCATCCCATCCTCCTTCCCCCAGGCCTTCCCATTCTTCTTTGTAGCAAAGAAAGATGGTAAACTATGACCGTGTCAAGATTACAGGTACCTGAACTCCCACACAATCAAAAATGCCTATCCGCTGCCTATCATCTCTGACCTATTCAACAAGTTCAAAAATGCCAAATGGTTCACCAAGTTCGACATCCACTGGGGCTACAACAATGTCCTTATCAACAAAGACAGTAAATGGAAAGCCACATTCATCATCATGGAAGGGCTCTTCAAACTCCAGGTTATGTTCTTCAGCTTCTCAACTGCACCCTTGCATTTCCAAAACATGATGAACCATATCTTTAGGGACATGATCACAGAAGGATGGCTAGGCATTTATATGGGTGATCTGGGATTTGTGTCATCTGACTTAGAAACACATCAGATTAGGACAAAGCAGATATTGGAACAATTTCGACAGGAAAAGTTATACCACAAACTATCAAAATGTATGTTCAATGCCCCAGAGATGGAATACCTCGGCATGGTAGTGAAAGAAGGACTAGTGTGTCTAGACTCACTCAAGGTCAAAGTGATCGAGGAATGGAAACCGCCTACCATCATCAAAGGCATATGGTCGTTCCTGGAATTTTGCAATTTTTACAGGAAATTCATCCCCGATTATGCAAACATTGTGAGACCCCTCAACAACTTGACTAAAATGGACCAGGCATGGCAGTGGAAGGAGGGACAACAAACAGCTTTTGATCAGCTGAAGAAAATCTTTACTAGCTAACCTGTCCTCCAAATGCCGGATAGTGCCAAACCATTTGCCATCATGACTGACACCTCCTTGGTCGCCTCCAGCAGGGTATTACTACAATGAGACTCCAACAGGGAATTCCACCCATGCTCCTATCACTCTCAGACGTTCCTCAATATGGAATGAAATTATGATATCTATGACAGGGAACTACTTGCGGTTATCCATGCGCTAGAAACTTGGAAACACTACCTGCAAGGCACAGGCCATCCTGTTATTGTTTTTACAGACCACAAGAACCTGACATTCTTTAAAGCCCCACACAAATTGTCCCACCGACAAGCTTGATGGATGCTCTTCCTGCAGGATTTTGACCTACACTTTGTTAGCATCCTGTTACAATTTTCCTTTCTCTTACTCCTTTGTACTGCCACCACCCGCCTCTTCTTTACCACTACAGACACTATACTCCAACAACTCCTGTACGGAGTCACGTGTACGTTCATACTATTCCTAACATTACGCTTACTCCTTCTCTGTTTTATCCTTGAATACGGACACTTCCCCGCTTGACTCGGGATTAGCTGCTTTCCGGATACCGGTTTCTTCTACGTTCTTCCACATTTCAAATCTCGGTAATCTGCAGCACATTAGTCACTTTCTTTGACTCATTCTCCGAGTTCTCCGATGTTCTATACCATTCCATATGCCGGCCCTTATTCCTCATTACTCTGTACTTAAGTCGCTACCACACATAGTGTTAGGCATTCTGTTCTTTCTGTACCTTCCTGCAATCAGAATGGTCTCTTTCTTAGGCCTCGTCACCCTAAGTTAGCTATCTCGACCTTGTGGTGCTAGCCGTCTCTAGCAGCTGTATCCTCGAGTGTTGCCTTGCCGTGACACCATCATTGTAGTCGACCAAACGGTATCAAGTCCGTCAAGGTCGTCGAGCCCGTAGACACGTAATTCCCACGTCGCGCTCGTTCGCTCTGGTATAGGGTGCTCTCTCACCTTGAGTGTCGTCCAGCTGTTAGCTGAGGAACCCAAGAAGGGTTGAAGTCACGCAAGTCTTTGTTTGCAGCGTAATAAAAGAACAGAATCTTTTGCTCACAGGTGTCGTCCTGCTGAGCGTATCTCGCAACTATAGCTGATAAACCCTCCTGCCGCATTCCCGCACCAGGATCTTCTCGAGACCCCTGGGCCTCTCCTCTTCCCGCTCCCACCCCGAAGAAGTCCAGTGCATATGCAGGACAACTAGCAGCAACAACAGGAACCCCAGTCCCGACCGCGTCATCGTATATCCCGGAAAGTTCGTGGACGAAATCCCATGAAAAGACAAAGAGAATATTAGGACTAGGAAGGTCCTTTTCTGCCTGTACCCCTTCACCTGCACCCGAAGAATCTTCACCCTCTCCATCTCCACTGCCTAACCCACCGTCTCCTCCACCACCACCCTCTCCCATCTTCGTCACTCCCCCACCCGCACCCATGGCAGAACTAAAAGCCACACTTCCCGATTGCTTCTCAGGCAAGTCGGAAGATGCGCAACGATGGATGAAGGCCATGAAGGCCTATTTTACTGTGAACGCCACTCTGTATGCGGCCAATGCCACCAAACTGTGTACCACCTTGAACAGGATGCCAGAAGGGCGAGGAGCCACTTTTGCAGACCACTGGTATGACAAGATCAATGACCCTGCCGTAGCTGCGGCCGACAAAACCTTTGACAAAATGATAGAAGACTTTGATGCGACCTTCTTCCTGGTCGATCAAGTATCAAATGCAAGATTCAAATTGGAAAGACTCCAACAACGCCGCAAGAAGGGCGAAGACAATCAATGGGAAGACGGCTTCCTTGAATACGTCACTGAAGCAAGAACCCTCATAGACAAGGCAAAGATCAACAATGAACAAGAAAAGTGTTACAAATTCCTAGCGGGATTGGATAAAGAAATTCGAGACCCCATCATTGTTAACGGCACACCCACCACTTTGGAACTGCTGGTTAAGAAAGCCGCAGAAATGCACACGAACATTACTTGTGCTAGAAACATCGGACGAAACCACTTTTATTCATCCTCCTCCTACCAACCCTGAAACAGAGACCCAAACGCGATGGACGTCGATTTCATCAAACTTCGTCCCGATGAACGAGCAAAACTCGTCAGAGAAAGGAAATGCTTCATATGTAAAAAGCAAGGCTGTTGGGCTACGAACCACAGCAAAGGAAAAACTACAACATACCGGAAGCCGGTCACTGTTAGACAAGTCGAAACCCCAGCAGAATCATCAAAACCTCCGCCATACTGACCAACGCCACAACGCGTCATCCCCACATCCCCCATCGAAGAATACGTAAAGCAACTTCAGACCAAAGGAAGTTCTGAAGAAGAAATTTTGAAAGTGCTCCATACATGTTTTGAAGAAAGAATGCCGGAGCAGGAAGCCCCAGAAGGGCAAGCCAAAGAAGAACCTGTTAACCAGGATTTTTGAAGAGGGAGCGTAAGCAGTCAACGCAACGTCTCCCTACAGTTACCCTTTCCCCCATGTATACTACGGACAACAAGAACAAGGCTTCTCATCTTTTGATCTCATTGCATGGGAATGGAAAGAAAGTTGACATGAAAGCACTGCTTGACAGTGGTGCAACAGGGTCCTTCGTTTCTTGGGACTTTCTCCAGAGAAAGAAACTTGGTTTCAGAAGGATGAGAAATGCCATCCTAGTTATGAACGCTGACGGTTCCGAGAACACAGCCGGAATGATCAAATTTATGTCCAGAATGACACTCACAATTCGTGGACCCACCCCCTATACTCACGTCCAAGATTTCTATGTCACCGATCTTGGAAAAGAAGACATCATCCTCGGCCACCCATGGCTGAAAGCGCACAACCCGGTCATCAACTGGAGAACTGGGAACCTTCTTATTAAAGAGAAAACCGAAGAACCCGTGGTTGAGGAATGCCATCAACTCACCACTTTCATTAACAAGGTCACAATGTCAACGGAAATTGCTCAAAACGCACAGAAAGAAGAAGTCACCCTCCCAGAAACATACAAAGACTTCAAGGATGTCTTTGACGAACCCCCCAAAGGCGAACTACCCCCCAATCGAGGAAGATTTGATTTCCTTATCGTCACGGATGATGAATTTGTCCCGAAAGTCACCAAAGTCTACCCTCTCAACCCCACGGAACAACAAGCGTGCAAAGATTTTATTAAAGAAAACACAGAAAATGGCAAGATCATACCATCGACATCCCTGCAAGCTTCTCCTTTCTTCTTTGTCAGAAAAAAGGATGGAAAACTCCGCCCATGTCAAGACTACCGGTATTTGAACTCTCATACAGTCAAAAACGCGTACCCCCTCCCAATCATATCCGAACTCTTCGACAAGTTCAAAAATGCTAAGTTCTTCACTAAATTCGACATCCGTTGGGGATACAACAATGTCCTCATAGAGGAAGACAGTCGTTGGAAGGCAGCGTTCATCACGTCGGAAGGGTTGTTCGAGCCACAGGTTATGTTTTTCGGTTTTTTCCAATGCCCCACCCCACTTTCAAAACATGATGAATCATATCTTCAGAGATATGATCGTGGAAGGATGGCTTGGAATTTATATGGATGACCTTGGTTTCGCATCCCCGGACCTTACCACCCATCAAACGTGTACACGACGAGTTCTTGACAGGTTCTGTCAAGAAAAGTTATACTTGAAACTGTCAAAATGTACATTCGACGCACTGGAAATGGAGTATCTTGGCATGGTAATCAAAGAAGGACAAGTCTGCCTCGACCCTTACAAAGTCAAGGCCATTGAAGAATGGAAACCGCCCACCACGGTCAAAGGTGTACGGTCATTTTTAGGATTTTGCAACTTTTACCGGAAATTCGTATCCAACTATGCGGATCTTGCACGTCCCCTGAACGATCTAACAAAAAAAGAACTCCCTTGGAAATGGGAGGAGCCACAACAGAAGGCATTCAATGCCTTGAAAAAGATTTTCATCAGTCAACCAGTTCTTCGAATGCCGGATTCCACCAAACCTTTTGCCATCATGACTGACGCTTCCCTTGTAGCATCAGGAGGTGTCCTTCTACAGAAAGACGGCAATGGAGAGTATCACCTGTGTGCCTACCATTCCCAAACCTTCATAGATGCTGAACGAAACTACGACATCTATGACTGCGAACTCCTCGCAGTCCTCCACGCACTAGAAACATGGAAACACTACTTGAGAGGAATGGGACACCCAGTAACAGTGTTCACCAATCACAAAAACCTTACGTACTTCCGTGCACCCCACAAACTTTCTCGCCGACAAGCGCGATGGATGCTATTCCTTCAAGACTTTGACTTACAATTTGTCAGCATACCGGCAGCACAAGTGGCCCCTGCCAACACCCTATCCCAATACCCTTATCCTGCCACATACGAAACAGATAACGAAAATGTCACCTTACTACCGGACAACCTCTTCGTTAACACCCTAGACCTAGCCATCGCCGAAAAGATCGCCCATTCATCAGACTCTTTCACCTTAGCAGCGCTCGCTGCTCTCGAAGACAAGACCTCCCCCATTCCCAGATTCCCTGTGTCTGACTGGCATTTCGAAAACGGACAGCTTTACTTCCAAAAACAACTATACATTCTGGCGGAATTCCGCAATAATGTCGTCAAACACTGCCACTGCTCCTCCACTGCAGGCCACGGCGGAATACAACGTACACAAACCAGAGTCATGTGCGACTACTGGTGGCCTGGATTAGCCACGTTTGTCCGGAAATTCGTTAATGGATGCCCCCAATGCCAAGCCAATAAAGTAAACACACACCCAACGACCCCTCCCTACTCTCCTATCTCCTCCAACGCCACCCGCCCTTTTCAACAAGTATCAGTGGATCTTATCACGGATCTTCCTGTGACGGACAGGTTTGACTCCGTCATGGTCGTGGTTGACCATGGCCTTTCGAAGGGGGTAATTCTCTGCCCTTGCTCAAAAACTATTGATGCTGCGGGAGTTGCCGAGCTCTTCTTCAAACACGTGTTCACCAGATTCGGCTTACATGACAAAATCATATCGAACAGAGGTCCACAATTCGCATCTGCCTTCGCTAGGGAACTCGCGAGGCTTTTAGACTATTCCCTCGCTCTATCCACAGCATACCATCCCCAGACTGATGGTCAAACAGAACGAATGAACCAAGAACTAGAAACCTACCTACGGATGTTCTGTTCTACCCAGCCCGCCAAATGGGTCAAGATGTTGCCGTATGCGGAGTATTGCCATAACTCCTCCACCCATTCCTCCACAAAACAAACCCCTTTCTTCGTCATCCTGGGATATGAACCTCGCTCCCACCCACCGCTTGGCAAAACCTTCCTTCCTGAACTGAAAAATCGCATGGAAACCCTGGAAGAAGCCAGGAATGAAGCACTGGCGGCACATGAAAAAGCTGCCCTCATTATGAAAAACTGCATCAAATCAAAAACCCTAACATGAAAACAGGGGGATAAAGTATGGTTGGAAGCCCGCAACCTGAAATTCCCTGGTCGAACCACAAAACTCACACAAAGAAGGTTCAGACCATTTACCACAGAAAGGGTAATAACGCCGTGGGCGTATCGCCTCAAACTTCCCCCAACATGGAAAATACATCTGGTCTTCCATGCCTCCCTCTTATCTCCGTTCCGCAGCACAGAAGAATATGGAACGCCTTTCATAGAACCACCCCCAGAAGAAATAAATGGGGAAGAACAATACGAAATCGAAGCCATCATGAGTCATCATGGATCCACGAGGCAACGCCACTATCTAGTGTGCTGGAAAGGCTATTCGTCCGCAGAAGACACATGGGAACCAGAAGGCAACTTCGGCGGAGCTTCAATACTGCTGAAGGCGTATAAGAAGAAACACCAACTTCACTAACCATATGTCCCTCTAGAACTTCAATCCAGCATCCAATCGTATCCCAAAAGAATTCTGGTCCCAAGTCGCAGAAGAATATCTAAAAGAACAAAACATGTCTCGCACTTCGTCCCCCACATCCTCCCACTCCTCCACTCACAAACTCGCAGAACGAATCCGAAACAACCCCATCTGTCCTACCCCAGAAGAACCATCCGAATTTGCAAAGGTCCCCACACTCCCTCGTTCAGACATTATCCTACCCGATTTCATCCCGCTCCGTACCCACAGACTTCCCATTGTTTTTCAAAGACATATTATTGTAGCTACGCTGGAAGACCCCGGCCTCACTTTCTTGGTCGAACATGACCTCCACTACCTCCGTTCTCTTACACTTCCCGGTCTCGTCAGAACCTACCACCGACTCACTCTTTGCCGAACCTCCTTCTCAAACATTCAACCATCCTTCACTAACGCAGCACATATCGGATTAACCAATCAAGCTCTCACCGAAGCACTCCAGTCCCTCTTGTCCACCCTCGTTAATGCAGGCATGCCTGACATAATAGATGGGCTAGCCCCGATCATGTTCAAAGACCTCCTCAAAGATGTACTCCCTCGTCTGTCAGAAGAGGAATTCAAAGATTATTTTGCTGATGAAACGTACAAACCAGAGGCTGTACCAGTCCCTGCCCCTATTCCACTAGCCTCGCGTCTCTCGTCTCCACCTCCATCCTTTCATCCTGAACCGACCCTTCGTTGTTCAGCTAAACAACGGTTCCACCCTGTACATCGAACATGGACTGGAAAGAAAAGAGAAATCCCAGAAGACAGACTTAAGGACTACGCTGGGGCGACAAACGTTGATTACAAATCATCCTCTGACAATGATCTATCCTACCCGACCACCACGCCCGACTCACTATGTACTTTGTGCAACAAACGGGGACATCTTTGAGCTGTGTGTCCCACCTACGTATGCCTGTTCTGTAAAGAAATAAACCCTGGACATTGGACTCACACATGCCCTGCACGCTTTTGTGGTCACTGCGGTGAAGAAGGCCATATCGCGGACGACTGTCCATTCAAAGAGCAAACCTCCTTAGTCACGGAACCCCAGGAGACCGAGGATTGACTGGAACATGGCATGTTCCAGCTTAAGACAGGGGTAATGTTACAATTTTCCTTTCTCTTACTCCTTTGTACCACCACCGCCCGCCTCTTCTTTATCACTACAGACACTATACTCCAACAACTCCTGTACGGAGTCACGTGTACGTTCATACTATTCCTAATGTTACGCTTACTCCTTCTCTGTTTTATCCTTGAATACGGACACTTCCCCGCTTGACTCGGGATTAGCTGCTTTCCGGATACCGGTTTCTTCTACATTCTTCCACATTCCAAATCTTGGTAATCCGCAGCACATTAGTCACTTTCTTTGACTCATTCTCCGAGTTCTCCGATGTTCTATACCATTCCATATGCCGGCCCTTATTCCTCATTACTCTGTACTTAAGTCGCTACCGCACATAGTGTTAGGCATTCTGTTCTTTCTGTACCTTCCTGCAATCAGAACGGTCTCTTTCTTAGGCCTCGTCACCCTAAGTTAGCTATCTCGACCTTGTGGTGCTAGCCGTCTCTAGCAGCTGTATCCTCGAGTGTTGCCTTGCCATGACACCGTCATTGTAGTCGACCAAACGGTATCAAGTCCGTCAAGGTTGTCGAGCCCGTGGACGCATAATTCCCACGTCACACTCGTTTGCTCTGGTATAGGGTGCTCTCTCACCTTGAGCATCATCCAGCCGTTAGCTGAGGAACCCAAGAAGGGTTGAAGTCACGCAAGTCTTTGTTTGCAGCGTAACACATCCCAGCTGCACAAGTAGCCCCTGCCGACACACTATCCTGTTATCCATACCCAGCTATATATGAACACGACAACAAAAATGTCGTCCTTCTCCCTGACCACCTGTTTATTAAGAGCTTAGACCTGTTGATCGCCAATGCAGTCATCCACTCTATGACCACCAACCCCTTTGTACTCGACATGCTTCGAGTGATATCCGATAAAACGTCACCCATCGCGCGGTACCCTATTTCCGACTGGAAGTTCGACCAAGGCCAACTCTTTTTCCAAGGTTGTTTATATCTGCCCCCTGGACAACACAAGGACATCATCCAACACTGTCATTCTTTCAAACTCGCCAGACATGGCAGTGTCTTCCATACTCAGACTCTCATCATGCACGACTATTGGTGGCCCAGATTGGCTACCTTCATTCATAAATTCGTCACTGGATGCCCAATGTGCCAGGCGTGCAAAGTTCTCACACACCCCACCTGGCCTCCATATGCCCCCATTCTGTCCACAGCCACCTGACCATTCCAACAGGTCTCAGTCAATTTGATCATGGATCTTCCCTGTGTGCAGGGCTATGACTCTGTCATGATCGTGGTCGATCATGGCCTTTCAAAGGGGGTAATCTTATGCCCTTGCTCCAAAAGCATCGATGCCATGGGGATAGCCAATCTTTTCTTTCAAAACGTCTTTAAGAGATTCGGACTCCAAGATAAAATCATCTCTGATCGTGGCCCACAGTTTGCCTCTGCTGTGGCCATCAAACTAAGTAGACTCCTGGAATATGACCTGGCATTATCTACTGCCTACCATCCACAAACAGACAGTCAAACAGAATGAATGAACCAGGAATTGGAAACATACCTAAGAATGTTTTGCGCCACAGTACCCAAAAACTGGGTAGAACTACTGCCATATGCAGAGTTTTGCCATAACAATGCACCACATTTGTCCACCAAAGCTTCACCATTCTTTGTCATGCTAGGATATGAACCCAGAACTTACCCATCCTTAAGGAAGTCCTTCATCCCATCCATCGAAAACAGATTAGAAACCCTGGCAAATGCGAGAGGAGAAGCCTTGGCTGCCCATGAAAAAGCTGCCCTGTTGATGAAGAATCGCATACACCACCAACTCCCTGCATGGAAAGCCAGAGATAAAGTATGGCTAGAGGCCAAGAACCTTTGATTTCCAGGACACACCCTCAAACTGTCGCAATGGCACTATGGCCCATTTCCAATTGATAAGGTGATTTTGCCCTGGGCTTATCACCTGAAACTTCCACCTTCCTGGAAAATCCACCTGGTTTTTCATGCATCCCTCTTATCTGAGTTCCGCAGCACTGCCGAGTTCACAACCCCGTTCCTATCTCCACCACTGGAGGAAATAGAAGGTGAAGAAGAATATGAAATAGAAGCAATCATGAGCCACAAAGGGTCCACCCAACAGCACCACTATCTCGTCCATTGGAAAGGGTACTCCTTGGTGGAGGATACCTGGGAACCCAAAGGAAATTTGAGCAGAGCTGCTAGCATTCTCAAAGCCTACAAATACCGTCATTTCCTCTAACACCCCATGTCCCGCTTCTCCCAATGCTTCCACAACCAAGCTCTTTGCTGCCACATAGAACTTGACTGTGATCAAGAACTCCTACATAACCCATGTTTCAACAAACCAAGCCCTAACATCCCACTCAATGCTGAGTACCATTATGAACAAAACATCATGTCTAACCACTCGTCCCTGACCTCATCCCCCTCCTCATCCATAGTTGAGCTAGTGCAAAGACTGCGTGACCACCCGGTCACACCACCCATTGAAGAAACACTCTACTATCCTGCTCCACCTGACATCTCTCCCCTCACATATGAAGAAGTTGTTCAGGCCACTGCTAGAGAGTCTGGATATCCTCTTATCCTTCCTGACTGCCTCCCTCTCTGGGTCCACAGACTCTCACTCCTTCAGTGCCAACATGTTTACATTGCTACTTTGGAAGATCCAGGTCTATTATTCCTCATCGAACACAACAATTCCTTTATTTGTTCTGACACTCTTCCTTCGCTTGTATGCATGTACCATTTATTATGTGTTACTAGAAACTCCTTCACTACCATCACCCCATTGTTTATCAACATGTCTCAGATCAGATTAGCAGGACAAGCTCTCATGAAGGCGATCCAAAGCCTTGTGGATACCCTTGACAATGCCAGACTCACCAACATCATCGACGGACTTTCCCCCATCATGTTCTGCAATGTCATCACCCCTCTCCTTCCTTCGCTGACCAACACCGAGTATACTGACTATTTTGCCAAATCCCCAGTCATGCCCTCCTTGCCCAAACCCATCCCTGCTCCCCGCTCTTTAGAGAAATGACTAGCATCTCCTCCCGCAGCATTTCACCCCTCTCCCTCCATCCATAGGTTCAACCCAATTTCTCGAAACTGGAAAGGCAGTAAACACCCCATCTGACCTAAGGCGACATGTGTTGATCTGTCGCTGGTGGAAACAGAGGAAGCAATATGAAAGGAAGATGTCGAAAGTTCAACTGTATCTCCTACCCGACGTTGTTTCTTATGCAATGAACCTGGCCACCTCCACACCTCATGCCCACAATATCAATGCCCTTACTGCAAGAAGATCCAACCTCACCATTGGGTGTCATCTTGTCTGTCACATACTTGCAGTCATTGCAGCACCGAAGGCCACATTGCCGATGATTGTCATTTCTGGAAGGAGACTCACATCATATGGGAACCAGGAGTCTGACTGAAGTCTGGTAGTTTTCAGGCTAGACCGGGGATAATGTTACAAATTTCCCTCGTACTTCTTCTTTGTGCTCTCTTTTGTTCTTGTCTATGAATATCCGCAACTCATCTACTTCCCCATGTAGTAATAGGACTCAACGTACTCATCATAGGGGTAGTTCTTACTCATATCTTTCTTGCACTATACTTACTAGAGTTCAGGCATTTCCCTTATGACTAAGGTCACTTCTTCTTTTACATCCGAACTGATACCAATTGTTCTTGCATGTTCCTTTACCTTTTTGCTTCGTCATCTGCACTTATTCCTTCATCTTCCATTACCTTCCATGGACCCACCCTGAAGTGGCACCCCCTCTGTATATAAGTCACTACTGCACACCTGTGATTGGTATCTAGTTCTGCACAATTCTACCTGTGTTGTAACTTCATCTTTCTTGGGCTTCACCACCCTAAGATAGCTATCTTGGCCTAGTGGAGAGCACCATCTTGCTTGCTGTGTCCTCGTGTGTCACTGTGCCATGACCTGTTGTAGTTCAACCATTGAGCTGTCCAGTTGCCCTGACCTAGTCATTGGTTGTCTCGTCATCTGAAGTGAGTACATCACGTACATCTAAGTAGGAGTAGCCCTTCTAGGTGTAAGTTACGACAACTGTGTAACAATGATCCTTGTCATTCACATACTTATTCTACTGCAGACACTTGGGTTGTCCACATCTGTTATGTTTTATCCTTTTCCTTACTACTTTCATGTCACTACTACACGTCACTTTTCCTCTTGTTTTCATAGACTCTTGGCTCTGCGATGTGTTGTGAGGAGTCCTATGTACATTTACACTTGCTCTTATGCTTCGCTTACTTCTTATCCTTTACACTCTTCAATATGGACACCTTCCTTGTTCCTGAGCCTACTTGGGCACAGTCTTGCATAAGATCATGCCATCTTATGACAAGTTCCATACCATTCTATCATCTTCAATATCATGTCATCCACAGTTATTCCTTCATGTTCTTTCACATTCTATATGCTGGCCCTCAATTGTTCTCACTCTGTACTTAAGCTGCTATGTCACACCATGTTCAACAGCTTGTTCTTTCTGTATCTCCCTGCAATCAGAGCAAGTCTCTTTCTTAGGCTTCATCACCCTAAGTTAGCTATCTCAACCTAGTGGTGTGCACCATCTCACACAGCAGTGTCCTCATTGTGTTGCCTTGCTGCAACACTGTCTATCATCCTACTGTGGGTATAGTATAGCCCCACATAGTGTTCAGGCTCAAAGGGTGCTCTCTTACTTTGCCTGCTCACACTGGAATAGGGTGTTCTCTCACCTTGTATGTTGTCCAGCCATAGCTGTCATCTAGTAGTGTGCTAGTGGAATTTGCAAGTCTTTGCTTGCAGCATAACAAAAGAACAAGCTCTTTCAGCTCACAGGTGTCATCCTGCTGAGCACATCTTGTCATCATTGCTGATAAACCCTCCCACCACCCTCCTGCTCCTGGATCATCTTGAGACCCTTGGACCTTCCCTCTTCCCACCCCCACCCCAAAGAAGTCCAGCACATACACAGGACAACTAGTATCAGTATCAACAGGAAAACTGGTCCCGACCACATTGTCATACATTCTGGAAAGCTTGTGGACAAAATCCCACAAAAAGACTAAACAAATACTTGGCCTTGGAAGGTCATTTTCTGCCCACTCCCCCTCACCAGAACCTGAAGAACCCTCTTCCTCCCCCTCCCTGCTGCCCAACCCACCATCTCCACCACCACCTCCTTCCCCAATAGCTGTCACCCCTCCCCAGTCACTCCCTCCAATGGCAGAATTGAAAGCTGTGCTGCTGGATTGCTTCTCAGGCAAGTCCAAAGATGTGCAACAATGGATGAAGGCCATGAAGGCCTACTTTACAGTAAATGCAGCTCTGTACGCCACCAATGCAATAAAGTTGTGTACTACCCTGAACAGAATGCCAGAAGGGTGAGGAGTCTCTTTCACAGATCATTGGTATGATAAGATCAACAACACGGCTGTCCCCACAGCAGACAAGACCTTCAACAAGATGGTCGAAGACTTCAATGCCACCTTCTTCCCAGTGGACCAAGTTTCGAATGCATGATACAAATTAGATCATCTCCAACAACATTGAAGAAAGAACGATGAAGGAAGATGGGACAATGGATTCCTTGAGTATGTCACAGACGCCTGAACCCTCATCAATAAGGCAAAGATTGTCAATGAAGCAGAAAAATGTTATAAATTCCTTGCAGGGCTGGATGAAGAAATCTGCAACCCTATTATCATCAATGAATTCCTGACCATGCTAGAAGCGTTGGTTAAGAAAGCATCTGAAATGCACACAAACCTAACATGAGCTAGGAATCTCAGATGAAACTCATATTATTCGTCCTCAACCCCCACTCACAGCAAAGACCCCAATGCAATGGATATCAACTTTGTCAAACTCCACCCTGATGAACAAGCCCATCTCATCAGAGACAAAAAGTGTTTTATCTGTAAGAAACCTGGTTGCTGGTCTGGAAATCACAGCAGAGAAAAGATGACATACTGGAAGCCAGTCACTGTCAGGAACATAGAAACCACCCCCGCACTATCAACAAAGCCACCCCCATATCAACCAAAACTACAGCATGTGGTACCCTCCTCCACAATTGATGAATACCTAAAAACACTCCAACTCAAAGGGAGTTCAGATGAAGAAATCTTGAAGGTTCTCCATACATGTTTTGAGGACCAGATGCCCAACCAAGAAGCACCAGAATGGCAAGCCGACAAAGAACCTGCAGTGTTAGATTTTTGAAACAGGAGCATTCTAAGTTGATGCAACGACTCCCCATTGTAACACTTTCACCCATGTATGTAACAAGTACCAAGAACAAAGCCTCATGTCTCTTGATAACTCTACATGGAAATGGAAAGAAAGTCGACATGAAAGCACTCCCCGACAGTGGAGCAACAGGATCATTTGTCTCTTGGGACTTTCTCAAGAAAAAGAAACTAGGATTCAGAAAACTAAGGAATGACATTATCATACAAAATGCTGACAGCTCAAAAAATAAAGCCAGAACTATCAGATTCATGTCCAGAATGACTCTAACAATCCATGAACCCATTCCCTACACCCACATCCAAGACTTCTATGTAATGGATCTTGGAAAAGAAGACATCCTACTTGGCCACCCATGGCTCACAAAACACAACCCCATCATTAACTGAAGAACAGGAAATCTCCTCATCAAAGAAAAAGAATTAGAAGAAAATCCCCAAAATGACAAACCTGTGGTAGAAGAATGCCACCAACTTACCACATTTGTTAACAAAGTGTTACACTGCAAGCAAAGACTTGCGTAACAACTTCAACCCTTCCTGGGTTCCTCAGCTAACAGCTGGATGATGCTCAAGGTGAGAGAGCACCCTATTCCAGAGCAAACAAACACGACGTGGGTATTATGCTTCCATGGGTTTGATGACCTTGATGGACTTGATACCGTTCAGTTGAGCACAAAGTCGGTGTCATGGCAAGGCAACACTCGAGGACACAGCTGCTAGAGATGGCTAGCTCCACAAGGTCAAAATAGCTAACTTAGGGTGACGATGCCTAAGAAAGAGACTGCTCTGTTTGCAGGAGGGATACAAAAGAACAGAATGCAGAACACTATGCGCGGTAGTGACTTAAGTACAGAGGACGATGAGATAAGGGCTGGCATATAGAACACAATGGAACATCAGAGAAATCAGAAGATGTTGTAAAAGAAATGACTAATGTGCTGCAGATGACTGAGATATGGAATGTGAAAGAAGGTAATAGAAACCGGTCTCCGGAAGGCAGCTAATCCTGAGTCATTGCGGAAAGTATCCATGTTGGTAAATGTACAGTAGAAGGGCTAGTTGTAGTATGAGAAAAAGGGAGAACGTACTCATGGCTAGAAGTAACCTGATATGTGCCCAAGTGTCTATGAGATGTAAGCAGTAGAATAGAGCCCATGGCACAAGAAGTAAGGAAATTTGTAACACAAAGTCACACTGTCTATGAAAATCACACAAAATGCCCAAAAAACTGAAGTAATTCTTCCAGAGGCCTATAAGGATTTCAAAGATGTGTTCGATAAACCACCAAATGGCGAACTACCCCCAAACCGTGGAAGGTTTGACTTCCCTATCATCACCAATGACAAATTCATCCCAAAAGTTGCAAAAGTCTACCCCCTTAACATTGCTGAACAGCAAGCATGTAAGAACTTCATCATAGAAAACATGGCAAATGGCAAAATCATTTCCTCTTCATTCCCACAGGCATCTCCCTTCTTCTTTGTAGGAAAGAAGGATGGAAAACTTCATCCATGCCAGGACTACAGGTATCTCAACTCACATATGGTCAAAAACACGTACCCCCTCCCGATCATCTCTGAACTTTTTGACAAGTTCAAGAATGCCAAATTCTTCACCAAATTCAACATTCAGTGGGGATATAACAATGTCCTCATCAAAAAAGACAGTCGATGGAAGGCAGCATTCATCACGACAGAAGGGTTATTTGAACTGCAGGTCATGTTCTTTGGTTTCTCCAATGCCCCACCACACTTTCAGAACATGATGAATCATCTCTTTCGAGATATGATTGTGGAAGGATGGCTTGGTATTTACATGGATGACCTTGGCTTTGCTTCCCCTGATCTCCCAACCCACCAAACACATACGTGGCATGTTCTTGACAGGTTCTGTCAAGAAAAACTGTATTTAAAACTGTCAAAATGTATGTTCAACACACCAGAAATGGAATACCTTGGCATGGTCATTCATGAAGGACAAGTATGCCTTGACCCTAATAAAGTCAAAGCTATTGAAGACTGGAAACCACCCACCACAGTCAAAGGGGTGTGGTCCTTTCTAGGGTTTTGCAACTTTTACTGGAAGTTTGTCCCAAACTATGCTGACCTCGTCCAACCCCTCAACAATCTCACCAAGAAAGACCTCCCTTGGAAATGGGAACAATCATAACAGGATGTGTTTGACATGTTGAAAAAGATCTTCATCAATCAGCCCATACTACGGATGCCAGACTCCACCAAACTGTTTGCAATTATGACTGACACCTCCCTTGTAGCATCTGGGGGGGTACTTCTCCAGAAAGATGGGAATGGAGATTATCACCCATGTGCATACCACTCCCAGACATTCATTGACACCAAACGAAACTACAACATTTATGATTGAGAACTCCTGGCAGTAATCCATGCCCTGGAAACATGGTGACACTACTTACATGGGGCAGGATTCCCAGTCACAGTCCTCACTGACCATAAAAACCCCACCTTCTTCTGAGTCCCACACAAACTATCTCGACACCAGGCAAGATGGATGCTTTTCTTACAGGACTTCAATCTCCAATTTGTCAGTGTTCCCACCACACACATCACACTGGCCAACACATTATCACAGTACTCCTACCCTACCATCTATGACTCAGACAACACCAATGTCACCCTCCTTCCAGACACACTATTTGTAAAAACATTAGACCTCACAATTGTGGATAAAATAGTGAACTCATCACAAAAAGACCCCTTCATATTAACAGCACTACAGGCACTCCAAGACAACACTTCCCTGATTCCCTGGTACCTCACATCCGACTGATTGTTCGAAAATGGCCAGTTGTCATTCCAACACCACCTCTACATTCCAGAACAGTATCAGGACAATGTTGTTTGACACTGCCATTGTGACCCTACTATGGGTCATGGTGGCATTTTTTGCATGCAAACAAGAGTTATGTGTGACTTCTGGTGGCCAGGCCTCACCACTTTTGTTCAGAAATTTATAGCTGGTTGCCCCTCCTGTCAAGCCAATAAGGTCAACACTCACCCAACTATGCTGCCCTATGTGCCCATCCCCTCCTCTGCCACTCACCCCTTTCAACAGATCTCCATCAACCTGATCACCAATCTCCCTGCTGTCGATAGATTCAACACCGTTATGGTCATGGTCAACCATGGCCTTTCAAAGGGGATAATTCTCTGCCCTTGTATGAAAACAATTGATGCTGCAGGCATAGCAGACCTATTTTTTAAACATGTATTCACCAGATTTGAACTCCATGACAAGATAATATCGGACTGAGGTCCACAATTCATGTCAGCATTTGCACAAGAGCTTGCCAGATTGCTTGACTACTCCCTTTCCCTATCCACTGCATACCACCTGCAAACAGATGGCCAAACCAAATGAATGAATCAAGAACTGGAAACATACCTTTGGATGTTCTGCACCACCCAACCCACCAAATGGGTCAAGATGCTTCCATATGTGGAGTTTTGCCATAACTCCTCCATGCACACAGCCACAAAACAAACCCCATTCTTCATTATTCTCGGGTACGAACCCTGAGCCTATCCATCATTGAACAAAACTTTCCTCCCTACACTGAAAGACTGCATGACCACCTTGAAAGAAGCACAAGTGGAAGCCCTCACTGCACATGAAAAAGCTGCCTTAGTCATGAAAAATCAAATCAAAACCTGAATCCCGACATGGAAAATTGGAGATAAGGTCTGGTTAGAAGCATGGAACTTACACTTCCCTGGCAGAACACCCAAACTTTCCCAAAGGAGATACAGTCCTTTTACCATCAAACAGGTAATAACCCCATGGGTGTACCACCTAAAACTCCCACCAACATGGAAAATCCATCCTGTTTTCCACATGTCCCTCCTATCACCCTTCCACAGCACAGAAGAATTTGGAATTCCATTCATTGAACCACCCCCAGAGGAAGTAGACAGGAAAGAACAATATGAAATCAAAACCATTATGAGCCATTGCAGCTCCCCCCATCAATGCCACTATCTTGTGTGCTGGAAAGGCTATTTATCAGCCGAAGACACATGGGAATCAGAAGGGAACTTCAGCAGAGCTTCAACCCTACTGAAGGCATATAAGAAGAAGCACCATCTTTGAACATCCGCATGCCCTTCTTTGTCTCCCACTTCAATGACCACTCAGTCCCACATGACTTTTGGCAGAAAATCACCGATGCTTACCTTCTTGAACAAAACATGTTCAACCATTCTTCTCCTACGTCCTCACACACCTCCACCCATGAACTAGCTGAGAGAATCAGAGATCACAATGTTACCCCACCACCCAAACAACCATCACAATCATCATTCACTGAAGTACCCTCTGGCCCTTGCAACACTATCATCCTCCTGGACTTCATTCCATTACATGTACACCGTCTTCCCCTCACTTTTCAATGTCATTTCTTCATAGCATGTCTCAAGGACCCCGGCCTCACCTTTCTCATCCAACATGATTTAAATTTCTTGTGATCAGCCACACTCCCTGGCCTCATTCACACCTATCATCTCTTAGCACTTTGCAAAACTTCTTTCTCAAACATATCCCCTTCCTTTACCAATGCTGCTCACATTGGCCTCACAATCAAGCCTTGATTGAGGTGAACCAGTCCCTCCTTAATACCATAAACAATGCCAGACTCACAGACATCATTGATGGGCTTGCCTCCATAATATTTCATGACCTTCTTGTAAATGTCCTCCCCAGACTCTCTGAAGACAACTACAAAGAGTACTTTGAGGAAGACTCATATTCTCCATCGCCACCTTCCTCTGATCCATTACCCATATTCCTCACAGATTGTATCTCGGACAGACCAACTCCTTTTCATTCTGAACATTGTCAGAACACTCAGTCTAAACAACAGTTCAACCCTATTCATCATAAAGGCAAGGACAAAGAAAGTGACTTCCCTACATCACCAAGTCCTCCTTCATACCCTCTCTGAACTGACTTCATTACCAGCGAGGACGAAGATAACTATCAACCACCAGACACCATTTGTTCTTTATGTGCTGAACCTGGGCATATGCATGTTGGAGATCATCTCGTTTCCTAGTAAATACTTAGTACCTTTTCAACACTTTCACTATGTTACCATATTTGGACAACAGCGCCAGCTACCTCATGCCTCTGCTTAGTATGCTTTCCTCCAGTCTCATACAATGTTGACTGGAGGTAAGCCACTACAGTACACTGTCCATAGTCCCTTACTCATGTACTCTAGTCCTCATGGACTTGTGCTACAGGTAGCTAACAATTCAGTCTTGTACAATGTCAACTGGAGTCCTCACAGACTTGTGCTACAGATCAACAATCCTTTCACAGGTTATGAGCCCTGCTTAGCATGGAAATAAAAAAAACAAAGACTCACCTCTGGTCAAGGTTAACTCGTTGCCATAAGCTGTTCTGACTGAATCTAGACCAGATGCTCACCTGAGTCACTACAACATCACCTGAGCCATGTCAACTGACCCATCACACTGATGCACCAGTGGAATATCAATCAGTGTAGTTGAACAACTCCATGCTGTGAGATTCTCTGGCATATCAAGCTTCTCAAGCCCTCCTCCCCATACCCCTATCACCAGACTGAGCTCCCACCTCACCTCAGCCCCTGCTTCACACACACCCTCCCAAGTATCAGATGTCCTGCCACAATTACATAGAATGATGCTGCTCATTTCCAATGTCCTCAATGAGGATATTGATGATGAAGATGAGGTTTACTTCACACTGAAGAAGATGATTGATGCCCAATGCTTCTCACACCTACTCAAGCTCAGACCACAACTAAATGGCACAAATTATGCCACATGGCTGTCAGTCATTAAGGATATGCTACATACAGCCTCCCTTCACATCTATCTCAACAAGTCATTCAGCCCTGATGACATCGAAACCAACTGGCTCACACACATTCGCTGGCATAGGGTGAATTCCTTCATCAAATCTGTCCTCATGGCATTGATGACGGAAGAGGTCCAAACTCAGGTTAGCCACCTCAATACAGCTGCAAAAATATGGTCAGAAACATGCCGCCTCTATTCCAGCACCACTGCAACTGACTGGACTCTCACCATCATCTCCCTTGTCAACACCCACTATGCTGATGGTGAAGACATGCCTACACACATTGTGAAAATGAATGGACTTCACCATGACCTCATACTCATGTACTGCAACATCCCTGATGACCTCTTTGCATGCTTTCTTTGCATCTCCATGCTGCCGACATGGAACTATGTATTCTCAGCCCTTTCATCCCACTACTCATTCACAGAAGTTGAATGTCACATCCGTGATGAATTTAGTGTTCACTTGAGCCAAAAACCCAAAGACATAACCACCCTCCAAGCAACCCAACCCAACTACATCCCTGGTCAGCCATACCACAGCCACCACTGATGTCCTGGCCACTGGACCAAGGACTGCTACTCCAAACAGAGGAGATGGAAAGGAAAGGGCAAAAAAGGAGAGGAAAAGGACAATGAGAAGAGGAAACCAGAG
>JBBPKF010000013.1:19358-29495 GCA_038089175.1 Binderoboletus segoi | reverse complement strand
ACATAAATGAAAGAAAATATGTGAATAAATTTAGAAATTTTATTTCAAAATAACTCTATAGTAATGTAAGGATAGAGAAATGCAATAAACTAACCCAAGCATGTCAAGATTTGACTCAACAGTGGAAAAAAAAGAAAAGAAAAGGGCCATTGTGGTGAAAGCAAACAGAGAAAGTAAACATAAGTCATGCAAAGCACAGGTTACAGGGAAAAAAAGAGTAGACTGAGAGTGGAAAAATGCAACAAGTCAACCCAAATGTGTCAAGGTTAGGCTTGACAGTGGACAGAAAGAGGAAAGGAAATAAAGGCTGTCACAACAAAAGCAGATGAATGAAAAAAGATCAGCAATACTGAAAGATGGGTAAAGATGAAGCAGAAAATAAAACATACTTAGAGTCTGAAACATCACATCATCAGTGCCAAAGGTCAGAATGTGAATAAGGACTGGAAGGTGTCGAGAACGAGCAGAAAAAGATATGACCTGCGCCCAAAATAATGATGATGTGAAATGCAGGGTAAAAAAAGGTGATTATTGCCCATGCAAAGCACTAACAGAAAGCATCACCCATGTAAAACAGAAGCAAAACAGGAGCATTGTGAGTGTAAAGCACTGACAATGCAGAAGTGAAAGTGTTACTTGTGCAAAGCATGAACAAAAGAGGAGTGTCACAAGAATGCAGGATCTCAAACATTGCCTATGCAAAACATGAGCAAAAGAGAAACATTGCAAGTATGAAGTACTAACAATCCAGAAGTTGAAGCATTGCTCATGCAAAGCACTGACAAAGTGGATTGAGAGACTTGATGAACATCAAGGTGATACAAAACATAACAATATGATACAAATGTGATAGTATGGCAGAGAATGGTAAAATATATAATTAAATAGAAATTAGAAGGTAAAGATGAAGCACATCTGAGTAAAACCAAGTGAAAAATTACCTATATTGGGAAACAGTGATAACTTAGTGAACAGAGAGAGGAAGGTATCTCTTATTGACCATGGATATAATGTATGATATTCAATAATTTGTAATGAAAACTCTAATCAATTGAACCTAATTAACCTCTGATGGCTAACTAACCATGATCAACTAACACTCTAATGGTTAACCCCTGACTTTTAATAATTGATAAACTCATGAACACTAACTGAAAAAACTCTAACCTAATATAACTCAACAATGTAACCGTAGAGCAGGAGGAGATTGTTTGATGGTAGAGAGAGAGTAGAGAAAAGAAAAGAGGGAAAGAGGAGGAGAATGTACTTACTGTGCAGCCAGACTAATTCTAACCTGACAATTGATCTAAACAATGGACATGATGGTCCCTTAGAACATACCTGAGTGATATTCATGCAGGACAAGGTCTCAGTTGACAGGAAAACAGTCAAACCTCCTTTAAAAGGAAGTTAAGATAAAAAATTCTGTGAATCAGCAGCCACAGCTGCTGATCACAAAATTCTTCTTGTGTTATGTTAATAGACATTTATAAAAGATCTGGAGGTACTTATATCTTTGCCAGGACAAATCTACAAAATTTAACAGTCAGATCTTTCTTATAATATCTTTTAGCACAGAAAATCACTTACTGAACAATGTTAAGGACTATCAGTGCTGTGATTCTTGTTGAAGAGATTGAAAAAACATCCAGAAAGAGTCCCTAGATGTTACAAATTTTCCTCATTCTCCTTCTATTTGCCTTCATCTGCTCATGTCTACATTTATCTGTGACTCATATAATTCCCCATGTAGTAATAGGACTCGACATACTCATCATAGGGGTATCTCTTTCTCATTTTCTTCTCGCTTAGTATGTACTAGAGTTTGGGCACTTCCCTTTCGACTAATGATCACTTCTCATTCACTGCCCATACTGATACTGATTGTTCTGTGACCTTCTTCCACATTCTTGCTTTGTCATCCGCAGTAGTTTCTTCCAAGTTCCTTCACATTCCATGGACTCACCCTAAAGAGGCCCCTTCTGTATATAAGTTGCTACTGCACACCTGTGATCAGCATCTAGTTCTGCACAATACTATCTGCATTGTAACTGGCATCTTTCTTGGGCCTCACCACCCTAAGATAGCTATCTTGGCCTAGTGGAGAGCACCATCTTGCTTGCTGTGTTCTCATGTGTCACTAAGCCACGACCCATATAACCTCAACCATTGAGCCATCCAGTTGCCCCAACCTTGTCATTGGTTGCTCAACATTCTAGTAAGTTCATCACTAAGGTCATCTAAGTGGGAGTAGCCCCTCTAGGTGTCAGTTCACAACTACTGCATAACACTAAATAGTCATTGGGCCAGGGAGGGTGTCCTGAAAAAATCAATAGTTGATACAAGCACCTACTTGCAGGTTGGTCAAGATGATCATATAACAGACTAACAGTGCCTTGAGGTCAAAGATATATTTAATGAAAATCATGACCAGGGTTGTGAAGCAACCCTTAGACATAGTTTCAATGCTGGTTGGAGGGTGTGAAGCACTGCCAATGTTATTCAAAAAGTCAAGAAGGGAATGTGGTCAAAATTGTAATGTGGGAAAAAGTAAACAGCTATTCACTCAGATAGCATATGGATAGATACCCAGTAAAACTTCTTCCATGTCAAATGGAAAATGTATCAGATGACATGTTTCTTTATCACACATGAAGTTTATTAACCACAAAGTGAAGTCACAAACTCACTTATAAAAGCTGTAAGTAACATAATATGTTCTTACTGAAACAGGCCTGATGAGTCATCTTGATAAAACAGGGCTGGAGAGCTTCTTTGGTATTGACGTCTGGATGATCAGTTTGTCTTTTGCTTTCAGCAAATTCCTATTTGATATTGGCTGGGATTTTTATCAGTCCTCTTGTGGTCAAGTGTGTTCCCCTGCATCACCTGAGGCTGTGGAAAAAGGGTGTGATGCAGATTCTGCACGCGAGAAGCATCAACCCACAAAAAATAGCAGCTCACATGTATCCACTGACATGAAGTGATCACCCTCTATCTCATCTGTCAGATCCTCCACTAATGAGTTGCAATCCCAAACTTCCAATATTGACTCCAAGACAGTGCTTGTTTCTGGGTTGTCACTGGACGATCTACGCACCCTACTCTGCAAACACTTCTCAACTTTCATCATTGCATTGCCGCGTTTACCCTTCGCCCTCATACCCTTTGCCTTTTCCCAGTTTATCCTAATAGAGGCACTCAATCATCAGGGGTGGGTAGAGATATTTGCCAAGTGGCTCGTTCATGCATCCCATAACCAAATGCATTCTACTATCTGATTGGTTGGCATCCTTGGTATCATCCTGTGTAACCTCTCGGGCACCAACATTGATGCCACTATCCTCCTTACCAAAGTTGTTTGTGTGGCTGCCCTCCCACCCAATGTCAATTGTGAAGCAGCTATAGCACTTGCCATTGCATCAAACATTGGAGCTGTCAGCTTCACATTTGTGGCATCGCTCACAGGTCTGCTGTGGCAAACCATTTTGAGGCAAAAGGAGATTCAAGTGAGGCAGAGGGATTTCGCTTTCTGAAACCTGTTGCCGCTTCTAGCGATGACCACTGTGGGGGTCAGGATTGTGTCCGTGGAGATGGCAGTCCTATTCCAGTCATGAATATTTGCATCCCATGCACATACTGTCCATGCAGAATCAAAACTACTGATCCAAGTTCACTGTCACTGCATTTTGCAGCAGCCAGCCTGGAGCAGATTGGGCCGTGGGTGCAACTGGGTTTGCTATATTGTGGGTGTTGGTGGTCATGTGAATATGGGCACGTGTGTTCAAATACCCCTCATGGCATTTCTCAAACATCTGCACCATCGTTTGGCATGTATCGATACACTGTTTCACTCGTTTTTTTGGGTCAGACATGTCTCCTTTGCATTAGATATTTTTTTTTATCTGGACAAACATTTCTATGATAGATTTACTTTAACTTTTCATGAGCTCGATCTTCTGGGTCTCACTTACCCTTTCACCCAGTTATTTGTCTTTGTGAGCTGTTTTTTTACCAGGAAGTGTTACGCTGCAAGCAAAGACTTGCGTGACTTCAACCCTTCTTGGGTTCCTCAGCTGACAGCTGGATGATGCTCAAGGTGAGAGAGCACCCTATACCAGAGCAAATGAGCACGACGTGGGAATTATGCGTCCACAGGCTCGACGACCTTGACGGACTTGATACTGTTCAGTTGACTACAAGTATGGTGTTACGGCTAGGCAACACTCGAGGACACAGCGGCTAGAGACGGCTAGCACCACAAGGTCGAATAGCTAACTTAGGTTGACGAGGCCTAAGAAAGAGACTGCTCTGATTGCAGGAGAAGTACAAGAGAACAGAATGCCTAACACTATGCGCAGTAGCGACTTAAGTACAGAGATGAAAGAGATAAGGGCAAGCCTATGGAACATAGAAGAACATCGGAGAAGTCGGGAGGTGATGTAAAAGAGATGACTAAAGACACTGCGGATTACTGAGATCTGGAATGTGAAAGAAGGTAATGGAAACCGGTATCCAGAAGGCAGCTAAGCCCAAGTCATTGCGGGAAGTAACCGAATTGGTAGACATACAGAAGAAGGGCTAAATGTAAAGTTAAGAAAAGAAGAAACGTACTGGTTGCTAGACAAAGAACGGTGTGTCCCCAACTGTCTATGAAGTGTAAACGGCATAATAGAGCCCACGGGATAAGAAGACAGGAAATTTGTAACAGGAAGTGTGAAAGCTGAAGCAAGTGACAAGAACTAATGTTAATGTGGGTATGGGTGAGGGCGCACAGTGCCATCCAGTCATGACCTAGAGAAGAGATGAGTGTTAACTGTGCACCCATATGTATAGGAGGGCCCAATGCACTGAGGTAGCGCTCGTCTCCTGGAATCATAGGAGGGCCAGATGCAGTCAAAAAAAGGTTGTTGCACTGGTGACATGACCAGGCAGGCCAATTTGAGTGCAGTTTTGGCTGGCATTGCTTGCACGTATGGTGCTAAGATCTCTTGAAGCAGGTATTCTAGTGTAGCACTAATGCAGATTCTGTGACCTTGAATGAGGCCAACATTTGACATGTGAGAGGGTGGTCTCCTTTATTAAACCAGTAGGTAAAGGGTGGGCCATCTCTGGGTGGATCGTTGATCACATGCCAGTGGAGTTGGAAGGCTGCATTAGGGTCAGAGGGGCCGTTTCATCATATCAAGTTTACTTTCTTTCCATGTGAGTTGGACTTTGTGTGAGGCAGGATAAAGACCATGGTCAGGTCACGAGTGATGATGGCATCAAAGGCTGGTTTGCAAGTGTGAATATGGCATAGCAAGTTCACATGGCAGCAATTTTGTAGGGGCAATTTCATAGCATCCTGTAGCAGCAATTTCATAAGAGCAATTTCATAGCATTTCATAGTGGCAGTTTCATGGCATGAAACAACAGGCATTGTACATAGCATGATGCAGGTTTTGGAGATAAACTGTCCAGGCATGAGCCACAGATGCCGTCATGTAGCAGAAAGCAAGGTGGGTGTGTGGTCAACATGAACTTGGTCAGAAGAAAAGGCATACCTGATCCACAATGACACGGATATCTATGTGATGGAAAAGCCAATTGAAGGAGTCCACGACTTGTTCGCCTCAGCTGAGCCATTCAATGGCATTGAGAAAGTGGTTCTTGGCAAACATAAAGGGGTCAGCCATGAAGTGCTGGGTGAGAAACAATGGACAGTGTCAAGAGAGGAAGTGAATGAAAGAAGGAATGACTGAGGTGTATCCACACAAGAAAGACTGAAGGATTTGTGTGGCTGAGGTTTAGCTACCTGGTGGTAGCACAGAAAGTGAGGCCTGATGCCACAGCCATGTGTGCAAAGACTTCACCATTCTGTCTATGTATGTACTAACATATTCTACCACTGATCCATATCCTATCCCTATATACTTGTTGTATGGATGAAATTTAAGCTTTCACAGGATGATTGGGTTCTTTAAATTCAACCTCTGGAGGGCAAATGGAAACATAAACATCAGTGTAGATGGGGTATGAGTTCAGAGGTTTTACGAAGTTTATGATTATCAGACCGATCTGCCAATGAGGCTGAGTGTTACAATTTTCCCTTTTCCTTCTCACGTACACGATGACCATCCACTACTTCTCTACCATCACAGACACTATACTCCAGCAACTGCTACGCGGAGTTACTTGTACGTTCATACTGTTTCTCACCCTACGCTTACTTTTCTTGTGTTTCATCTACAAATACGGACACTTCCCCACATGACTCGGGTTTAGCTGCTTTCCGGATACCGGTTTCTCCTACATTCCTTCTCATTCCAAATCTCAGTAATCCGCAGCATCTTTAGTCATTTCTTTTACATCACTTTCTGATTTCCCCGATGTTCTGTCGCCTTCTATATGCCTGCCCTCATCTCACTCATCTCTGTACTTAAGTTGCTACTGTGCATCGTGTTAGGCATTCTGTTCTTTTTGTACTATCCTGCAATCAGAGCGGTCTCTTTCTTAGACCTTGTCACCCTAAGTTAGCTATCTCAACCTTGTGGTGCTAGCCATCTCTAGCAGCTGTGTCCTCGAGTGTTGCCCAGCAGTGACACCGTTCTTGTAGTTGACCGAACGGTATCAAGCCTATCAAGGTCATTGAGCCTGTGGACGCGTAATTCCCACGTTGTGCTCGTTCACTCTGGTATAGAGTGCTCTCACACCTTGAGCGTCGTCCAGCCGTCAGCTGAGGAACCCAAGAAGGGTTGAAGTCACACAAGTCTTTGCTTGCAGCATAACAAAAGAACAGAATCTTTTGCTCACAGGTGTCGTCCTGCTGAGCGTATCTTGTTACTATAGCTGATAAACCATCACGTCGTATCTCCTTCACCCCAGGATCATCCAAAGACCCCTGGGCCTCCCCCATCCACGCTCCCACCCCCAAGAAGTCCAGCGCATATGCAGGACAACTAGTATCAGCAACATCTGGAACCCCGGTCCCGACCGTGTCGTCGCACATCCTGGAAAGTTTGTGGATGAGATCCCATGAAAAGACAAAAAGACTACTAGGACTAGGAAAGTCCTTTTCTGCCCGAACTCCCTCACCAGAACCTGATGAATCCTCCTCTTCTCCCTCACCTCCGCCCAACCCACCTTCTCCACCTCCACCTCCCTCTCCCATCTTTGTCACTCCCCCACCCGCTCCAATGGCAGAACTGAAAGCCGCACTCCCTGATTGCTTCACTGGCAAGTCAGAAGATGCGCAACGATGGATGAAGGCCATGAAGGCCTACTTTACCGTAAACGCCACTCTGTATGTGGCCGACACCACGAAACTGTGTACCACCTTGAACAGGATGCCGGAAGGGCGAGGAGCTGCTTTCGCAGACCACTGGTATGACAAGATTAACAATCCTGCTGTAGCAGCGGCAGATAAAACATTCGATAAAATGATAGAAGACTTCAATGCGATCTTTTTCCTGGTCAATCAAGTATCAAACGCACGATTCAAACTGGAAAGACTCCAGCAACACCAAAAGAAAGGCAAAGACAACCGTTGGGAAGACGGTTTCTTGAAATACGTCACTGAGGTGAGGACCCTCATTAACAAGGCAAAAATCATGGACGAACAAGAACGATGTTACAAATTTTTAGCAGGTCTGGATAAAGAAATCTGGGACCCTATCATTGTCAACGGCGCGCCTGCCACCCTTGAACTGCTGGTGAAGAAAGCTGCAGAAATGCACACAAACATCACGCGCACAAGAAATATAGGACGAAACAACTTTTATTTGTCCTCTTCCCCCTCATACCAATCTCGCCGAGACCTGAATGCAATGGACGTAGACTTTATCAAGCTGCACCCTGATGAACGAGCAAGGCTCATTAGAGAAAAGAAATGCTTTATCTGCAAAAAACCTGGCTGTTGGGCAGCAAACCACAGCAAAGGGAAGACTATGACATACCGAAAGCCGGTCACTGTCAGACAAGTGAAAACACCCACCGAATCATCCAAACCACCACTATACAGACCAACACCACAACGTGTCATCCCAGCCTCCCCAATCGACGAATATGTCAAACAACTTTGGACCAAAGGAAGTTCTGAAAAAGAAATTTTGAAAGTACTCCACACATGCTTCGAAGAAAGAATGCCAGAGCAAGAAGTCCCAGAAGGGCAAGTCGAAGAAGAACCTGTTAACCAGGATTTTTAAAAAGGGAGTGTAAGCAGTCGACGCAACGTCTTCCTACAGTTACTCTCTCTCCCATGTATATTACAGACAACAAGAACAAAGCATCCCGCCTTTTGATCTCGTTACATGGGAATGGAAAGAAGGTCAACACGAAAGCACTACTCGATAGTGGTGCAACAGGGTCCTTCGTTTCTTGGGACTTCCTCCAGAGAAAGAAACTTGGTTTCAGAAGGATGAGAAATGCCATCCTAGTTATGAACGCCGATGGATCCAAGAATACAGCCAGTATCATCAAATTTATGTCCAGAATGACACTTACCATTCATGGACCAACTCCTTACATGCATGTCCAAGATTTCTATGTCATGGATCTTGGAAAAGAAGACATCATCCTCGGCCACCCTTGGCTGAAAGCACACAACCCAGTCATCAACTGGAGAACCGGAAATCTCCTTATCAAAGAGAAAACTGAAGAACCTGTAGTTGAGGAATGCCATCAACTCACTACGTTTATCAACAAGGTCACATTGTCAACGGAAATTGCCCAAAATGCACAAAAAGAAGAAGTCGTACTCCCAGAAGCATACAAAGACTTCAAAGATGTATTCAACGAACCACCAAAAGGCGAATTACCCCCAAATCGAGGTAGATTCGATTTCCCCATCATCATGGACGATGAATTCGTCCTGAAAGTCGCAAAGGTTTACCCCCTCAACCCCACCGAACAACAAGCATGCAAAGATTTCATCAAAGAAAACACAGAAAATGGCAAGATCATACCCTCGACTTCCCCGCAAGCCTCCCCTTTCTTCTTCATAGGAAAGAAAGACAGAAAACTTCATCCATGCCAGGACTATCAGTATCTGAACTCACATACGGTTAAAAATGCATACCCTCTCCTGATCATATCTGAGCTTTTCGACAAATTCAAGAACGCCAAATTCTTTACCAAATTTGACATCCGATGGGGATACAACAACGTTCTCATCGAGGAAGATAGTCGATGGAAAGCTGCGTTCATCACATCGGAAGGGTTATTCGAACCACAGGTCATGTTCTTTGGTTTTTTCAACGCCCCGCCACACTTTCAAAACATGATGAATCATATTTTCAGAGATATGATAGTGGAGGGATGGCTCAGAATCTATATGGACGACCTTGGTTTCACATCCCCCGATCTCCCCACCCACCAGACACGTACGCGAAGAGTTCTTGACAGATTCCATCAAGAAAAACTGTATCTCAAACTGTCGAAATGCACGTTCGATGCACCGGAAATGGAATACCTCAGCATGGTTATCAAAGAAGGACAAGTCTGCCTTGATCCACACAAAGTCAAGGCTATCGAAGAATGGAAACCACCCACCACAGTCAAGGGTGTACGGTCTTTCCTAGGCTTTTGCAACTTCTACTGAAAATTTGTACCGAACTACGCAGACCTCGCCCACCCTCTAAACGATTTAACAAAGAAGGAAAACCCCTGGAAATGGGAGGAAGCACAACAGAAAGCGTTCGATGCCCTGAAAAAGATTTTCATCAGTCAACCGGTGCTACGAATGCCAGATTCAACCAAACCCTTCGCAATCATGACAGATGCCTCCTTAGTAGCATCCGGAGGTGTCCTCCTTCAGAAAGATGGCAACAGAGAATACCACCCGTGCACCTACCACTCTCAAACCTTCATCGACACGGAACGTAACTATGACATCTACGACCGCGAACTCCTAGCCGTCCTCCATGCCCTTGAAACTTGGAAACATTACCTGCGAGGAGCAGGCCACCCTGTTCTGGTCTTTACCAACCATAAAAACCTTACTTACTTCTGCACCCCACACAAACTATCCCGAAGACAAGCAAGATGGATGCTTTTCCTCCAAGATTTTGATCTACAATTTGTCAGCGTACCTGCAGCACAAGTAGCTTCAGCAGATGCTTTATCTAGATACCTGTATCCAGCCACATTTGAAAACGA
>JBBPKF010000013.1:0-11246 GCA_038089175.1 Binderoboletus segoi | reverse complement strand
GTCAAAGACAAGATGACTATGTATGAGTGAGTACAAGTGGGTAAAACAATAATGGACATGAGAGCTCACCTCAGTCATGTGTGGGACAATGAACTGAGGTGCTTGAGACAGGACAGTACATGTTATATATGAGTACTAATGTATGCTATGAAGAAGGCTATGACAGAGTTTGTAGGGTACTGAGACTAAAAGACACAGGAGTAATAGACAAAAGAAATATGTGAGGGGATGATGTGGGGTGTCTGTATGATCTAATCCATGGAGGAATGTAGTGCCGCAGATCGCATGCACACCAGTGAGTAACATTACTGATTGCGTTCATGGCTGCACATGTGCTTGGTAATCTAACATGTACCTGTGGAACATACAGACATTGACACTCAGAAACTGCCAGTGAGCATTTGGCTTTTCAAGCATCTGTACACCATGAATGTCTCCATCTGCAAAAAGAAAAAAGTGTGCAGACAGTGATGTTCTATATAGGCTATATAGTGCTCTGTAGTCAAATACCTTCTATGTTGCCTATATAGCACTCTGTAGTACTGGGTGTTGGATGACTTACTATGTTGACTATGTGGCACAATCAATATCACAAGGGTAATACACAGAGTATGTAGCCTGGGATTTTTGAAAACCACCATAGACATTACAGCAGTGATTTCCCACTCACATATTCAACACAAAAGACAGGCCAGTGTGATTGCCATTAGATATACATATTAAATTAATTTTGCACTAAGAAGATTGTGCCTTGATTATCTTCACAGATTGGAATTGGCTTTAATTTGTAGCCAAGTTCCTCCATCATCTGTTTAACTCTGATAACCTGTGAGGTACAGTCAGACATGGAGATGTATTCTGCTTCAGTTGAAAACTTAGCAGTAACCTTCTGTAGATGTGAGTTCCACATGAAGATTCCATCTGCAAGTTTCAGGAAGAATCCTGTTTGTGAGTATGATGTTTTGGGGTCTGTGCCCCAGTCAGAGTTGGTACAGGCCATTAGACCTAAGCCACTATTGCCATTGTAGACTAACAAGTAATCTTTGGTACCTAGAAGGTACCTGACAATATAGTATGCCTTGTCCAAGTGTTCCTTGGATGAATTTGCCAATTGTCTCACAAGTTGTATAACTGCATAGGCTATATCTGATTGTATATCAAGCATGATGTACAACAAAGATTCAATGACCATCTGAAAACATGTCCATAGTTCAGGGTCTACTTTATTTGGATTTTTCTCTGAGTAATACCTCTGTGGTAAGAGGGTTTGAGCAGGTTTCATGTTTATTAAGTCACAGTGCTTGATCACTTTATTTAGGTAGTCATGCTGATCTATGTAGATCAGGCACTTGGATTGATCATGGAGAATTCTCATTTTGAGGAATTCACATGCATCTCCTAGATCTCTGCATTCCCAACATTTCATGAATTTAGCTTTGAGGTGATCAACCCCTTGCTTGTGGGGTCTGCAAAACATTACATCATCTATGTATACAACAACATATATTTTGCTGCATTTGTAGATATAGATGCTGGCATCAGACTTAATCCATGTGAAGCTGAGTTCCTCCATTGATTGTTTGAGTGTGCACCACCATGCTAGTCTGGCTTGTTTAAGGCTGTATAGGGCACATTGGAGGAGTAGCACCTTCCCATTGTATTTGGGAAAAGCAAAGCCTTCAGAAAATTCCATATAGATTTCCTTGTCAAATGGGCCATATAAGTAGGTGTTTCAAACATCTAAACTGGTGATGTGCCAGTTCTCTAAGGCTGCTAGTGCCAATATCAACTGCACTGTTTCATATCGAACAACAGATGAGAATATCTCATCATAGTTTATTTCTTTGACTTGTGAGAATCCTTTGGCAATGAGACAGGCTTGTTTTCTGGCATCAGTTTTGACATCAAAGATCCATTGGTTTTTAATAACCTTTCTGTTTTTGGGTCTGTCAATGACTCTGAAGACTTTTCTGTCTTTCAGCATTTGTAGCTCTCTTTTGCATGCATTGAGCCATAGCTGTTTTTTGTCATTTTCTAACTGCTGAATATCTTTGAAAGTCCATTCATGATGTTATTTGGGTTCATCACTGATCAGAATTGCACATGCACATAAGTAATGAGCTAGATATACTCCTCCTTCCTGGGTAAGACATTCTATTTCATCTTCTGAGTCAGAGTTGGATAAGAAGGATGGAGTAGTCAGCATTCTGCTGGGAATATCTGGCTCAAAATCTATCTCAGGCTGCAAATTGGACAGTCTCTGTCCAGTGAGCTCTTTTCATTTTCTGAGATGTTCTATGTCTTTGACCTGCTTGGTGGGGTGTCTATCTTCACCATATATGTTGCCAGATTGGTGTGATATCTTGCATTCTCTCTTAGGTCTCTCCAATCACTCTCTTTGTTTTCCTTTTCGGGGTGGTGATGGAGGAGAATGGAAAGTTGGAGATCATTAGGTGAGGTCTGTGGTTCATCCACAGGCTCAGGACTAGGAGTCTAGTCATGGGTATGTTGGTATGAACTAAGTGTCCATGGATGGTATGGCTCATCATCTGAGTTGTTATGATTGGATTCATCTTCTGGTGTACTCTGATGATGAGGTCAACTTGGTTTGTCAGATATAGGCCTGTAAGGCCTTGACTTAGAGCATTTCGGGAATAAATTTTCATCAAACATGGTGTGTGCTGATGTGTGGAGTGAATTATTAGGGGTCATGAATATCATGTTAGCATCATTGGTAGGTGACACCCCTAGGTAAATCATCAACTGCAATTTGGACTGTAGTTTGCCACCATGAGTATTAGATGGTATGTGCACATATGCACCACATCCAAAGATGCATAGGTGGTTAATGAAGGGTTGATTGCCTGTTAATAATTCTATGGGCATTTTCCAGTTGGTATGTCTCATAGAGGTTCTATTGTGTATGTGGAATGCATGAAAAATCATGAATTCCCAGTATGAAGGAGGTAGGCAAGTGTGTAACCACATCATCTGTGCTTTGTTCATGAGCATTCTGATGTATCACTCTGCTTGTCTCTTTTGTTGGAGAGTATGAGGCATGAATTGGTATATGTGTATATCTTCATCCTGCAGCATCTTATCAAAAGTGAGGAATTTATATTCTTCCCCACATTAGACATTCAGCCATTAATTTGGCTGTTCCATTGCATTTGGACATATTGAATGAATTGTCTGGTGGCAGAGAGCACATCATTTTTATTATGCATCATCCTTAATTAAGACATTAAGGTGTAATCATCATAAAAGATGATAATATATTTAAATTTGTGGTAGGAATCAATCTCAAATGACTTAAGATCTGAATGAATTAGATTAAAAGGTTGGTTTGCCCATATTTCTGTAGATGGGTATGGTCAATTCAGTTGTTTGCCTAGTTGGCAGCCAGGACAAACAGTATCTTCCACAGGTATATTTACTGTGGGAAAATCTTTTAAATGTTTCATGGTGGCTTTGATCACATCTTTTAATGGGTGTCCCATGTGTCTGTGAAGAATGTCATAGTCAACAGTGTGTAGCAGTATGTTTCAGTCTGCTTTGATGGCAGGTGCACATATGATATACATGGTGCTGCTGGGGTGAGTGTGAAACTTGAGGATGTTGGAATGCTTCTGGATATCATATATGTTGATAACTCCAGGTTTTGATCAGACAGACAGTTTTTCATCTTGTAGTAATGTGCTCAATGAGATGAGCTTTATGTCTGACTTGGGCATTAGAATTGTTGGTGAAAGCCATACTTTTGATCCTTTGAAGCTTATGATTACCATTCCTTCTCCTATGGCAGGTGCCAGACCATTTGCTGTTTTCACAGACTAGGGAATTGTGAATTCATTGAACTGAATGAAATCTTCATGTTCATAAGTGAAGTGTGATGATGTGCCTGAGTCAAGTAACCAGATGTCACTCAGGATATGGTGCTGTTGTGGTTTCTTACT
The DNA here is from genome assembly GCA_038089175.1 of Binderoboletus segoi. Classification (NCBI taxonomy): domain Eukaryota; kingdom Fungi; phylum Basidiomycota; class Agaricomycetes; order Boletales; family Boletaceae; genus Binderoboletus; species Binderoboletus segoi. Next base: position 7,290 of record JBBPKF010000013.1, on the reverse strand, counting down.
GTTTGATTCACACTCATCACAGAATGCAAAGTCATCTAGTGTCCATTTTCTACTACTGCTATGTACAATTGATGACATATTGTACTCTACTCAGTGTATCTGTGAAGATGAGAGGACTGTAGTGCAAGAGAGATTGGATGAACCCATCTGCCATCATGTTGAAATTGAAATATTCAGTGATTGGATCACCTTGATTCTCATCCTTGCAGTATGTGCCAAGGTACTGCAAGATGAACTTGTCCACCTCCTTCATGTCTTCTTCCAAGGAGATGATGGCTTCCTCAACTTCTACTTCCACCCTTGTGGACATGGGTGGGACAAAGTCCAGGATGGTGTTGAACTCATTGGTGGCACAATCCATAAAATCACAGATAAAGAGGGAGGGGGCAGTGGTCATGCTGTTGGTGACCCAGTGATTGTGTTCTATTTGAATGTGGGAGGAGAATGGGAGGTAGACAGCAGGAACAGCATTTGCATTGTCCAGAACCTTAATGATTGACATGAAAGGCATTGAAGTATTGATGTGCTCCATCAGGTGGAGCTTTGAAGAGATGAGGCCCTCAAATTTGAGGTCGTGGTTGGTGAGCAGGTTGGGGGCCTTTACAGTTTTGCATGTGGAGGTGACCCCAATATAGTGGGCAAGAGAGATGGTGTTCCTCATTTGAGGAAATGCAAAAGGGCTGTATTGGGCAGAGCCAGTGGTGTGTGCAAGAGTGCAAGTGTCAGCAGTGGGAGTGAAGAAGGTGCAGATGGCTGGGTCCATAATGGTAATGTCAGTGATGGGAGCAAAGGCAGAAAAGGTGAAGGATGCTTTGGGTTCATTTGCAAACTTTGCACTTTGTTGGGTGTGCTTGCCCTTGCCTTTGTCAGACCATTGGCTGTGATGCTTCTTGAAGAAGGACTGGCCAGGTTGGCCTTTCTGGTCTCCACTCTGCTATTTCTTCATCCCAGAGGACAAGGGCCCAGCAGCAGGCTGTTGTTGTTGTTGTTGCTAGAAGGAGAGGTTAGCCCCCTTATGTTTGATGGTGCTGATTTTGTGTGCCTGCTGAGGTTGGCATGGTGGGCAACATTGAACATATTGTCCCCAGGCAAGGATGGTGGCACTCTCAAGGGTGGTCATGTCAGGAATTTTGAGGCCAGAGTTGGTATCATCCTTGGAGGAGGACTTGCTGGATTCCTGGTTGAGAAGCTGCACCATGAAGTCCATGTAGGGCAGCAGCTTCTGAATGATGAGAAGGGCCTTGTAGATCACAGGGAGTAGTGCTTTGTACTTAGCAAGGCAGTCAAAGTGGATGTTGATCTTAGTGAATGCCACACTAGGGTGTGCATTAGCAGGAATTTTGAGATCAGCAAAAGCATTGAACTCAGCAACAATGATGGCAAGGGAGGGTTTGGCAAATTGAGTTTTCAACCTGTTTCAGATATTGCTCACATATGTCTCAGACTGTCATTTTTGCTGAAGGGAGGCATCCATTTTGAGTTTGAGGGTGCTGAGAGTGATCTCATTGTTTTCATCCCAGGTTTCTCCCTTTGTGTTGTCTACTTCTCTGGTCTTCAAGTCAGTGGTAGTCTTGGGGCAAGACTTGAACATCATGGTGTAGAGATCCTTGAATTGCAGAAAGGCCTGCATTTTTGGCACCCACTGAAGGTAGTTGGTGCTGGTGAGGACAGGAATGCCAGATATTTCAGAGGTCAACATTATAGATGGATTGGTTGGAATGGAAGCAGTTTGGTACAGAGGTTCTGTGGAATTGAGCATGTCAGCTTTTGTTTGGAAAAAAATGGAGTAGAAAGTGAAAGGGACCACAGCTTATTCCTCTAAACATGTACTGGCATAGCAACTCCATAGGAAATCACTTTTTAGCCATGAGGAATTTGTTCATTTACCACAGTCCTAGGACACATAAACAGGGATTTCTCTGGTACAGTTATGTTCAAGTTAGAGCATCTTTAAAACACATCATAACAAGAATACAATTTCAGCTTTATGAAAGCATGGTAAACATTACATCATCATGTTGCATGAAGTAGAATGAGTAGCTAGACACAGGAGTGTGCTAGTGGAGCTCATAACCTGTTGAATGGAAGCTGCTCCCCCATGCATAACACAGGGGATTGCACAAAGTTAGTGATCTAGCTTACTCACATTGTGAATGTAATTGTATGAAGACAAGTTCTATTTTAACTCAGATTGACTGAGTTTCAATTAAGTACATCCAGCACTTGTAGTCACATGACCTAGTTACTGTAAATGTACAGTAATGTTCAACACAAAGAAATATATTTGGCCTGTGGGGCCCAGATCCTGCAACATGGCACTATATTCAGGCCTGAATGTTTGAATCCCAATGAGAACTCAATATGTGCAAATCACTCCCCAAATGTAAATATATGTTTAGTTGTATGATTTTTGGCTTATCTATGTCTTTCTATGATTTTGTCAATGGAATTTGTTATTGGCAACTTGGATGAACATGCTCAATGCAACTTTGGCAGAGTAATAATGGCAATGAAATGTTGCCAGTTGCCAGAATGCCAGTATCAGCACTATAGCAGCAGTGACAACTGTTGAAGATCAGCCCATTATAGCATACACTTCCCATTCCTTCACACTACCTTCCTTATTTGGACACTACCATTACTTAGTCATCCCTGTTTGTTCCCACTTCCCTCCAGTCTCATACCACATCAACTGGAGGTAAGCTACACTTACATGCTCATTACATTCCATTACTCACATAGTACAGTCCTTATGGACTCATGTTACAGGTAGCTAGCAATTCAGCCTTGTACCACATTGACTGGAGTCCTTATGGACTCATGTTACAGATCAACCATTCTTTCACAGCAATACTGCAGACCTCAGAGTATGCATTCATAATCAACTTATTATCCTTATAATTATCCAGGTTATGCATTTCACCCAACACATTGCATTAGTGAAGCCAGCTCTACAAAAGGCCTCCTGCTAGCTTCTTGTTCCTCCCATGAACTCAACTCCCTCAACAGCTTGGTTCACTTATGTCTGCTCCAGACATATTTCAGTCAACCACACATCATCTCTTCTGCTACATGGTACCATCATCTACAAGAAGCTTGATCCAAGGATAAGTGCCAGTGCATGCAAGCTGCACAATTTGATAATGCTAGTTATCTGAGGCCTAGTTGCCAGGCAAGAGGTGGCTTTGCTCATCATCAGAAAAGAGTGTGTGATTCTGACAAGACAAGCAACCAGCATGGGTGTGGCCACAAGATAAGTACAATCCAACCCATCACATTCATTATTAACATGATAGGCAGACTCACCCACCCTCTCATGTGAATTCACCTACTTCTTCTATTTCTTCTAATTGCTCAGTCTCTCCTGCCAGCCTGATTTCCCCTGTTTGCTTGGTTTCTCCTATCCATCCAATTTTCCCTGATTGTTCCATCTCTCCTTCTGATCTTACTTTTCCTTCTTGTTCAGTTTCTCCCCCTCCTGCCCCTGCCCCTCCCCCTTGTTCCAACTCTCCACTGGAGATCAAGAGCCTCAGAGCCCTTATTCACTATCAATGTTGGTCACATTCTGATCCCAACTTTGATATCCTTGTTCACTCTGCCATGTTTCAACCAATGGCCATGACCATGGCTTTTGTGTACACACTCAAAACTGCATTGCTTGAAGACAATCTCATCAGGCTACCTGTCAATACTCTCCAGTGGTTTTAATTGGCCCCTGCTGGCCCCCCTGCAATTGATAATCCAGGCATCTGGATTCATGCACACTTGGCTGGCTGGCACAAATCAACATGGCTGAGACCAGAGACAAGTTCTGGAAGTATTGGGAAAGCAATCTGAGTGAGAGTCAATGCAAGGTATATACACAATACATCAGAGAATATAGTTCAATCTGTGGCATATTTAGGCCTATAAAGACAAGGCTAAAGATTTGGTACATATGTAATATGTCAGTGGGCTTGATTCACATGTTCTGATGCTATGGTAGGTTGACTGGGGGGATGCCATGTCATCAGGAACCCTTTATTAACTGATTTCATCCACAGTATGATCTACTCATTCACTTTCAACATTGTGCTGTATTGATTGAATGTCATCAATCTGATTACTTCATTCTCTGCAGTGTCTGTTCCATTTTCATGATGACAGGATCATATACTTGCTCAAGCCAATGCCCCTTGCCAAGTTCTCTGTTGTCACTTCACTTTCAGTTCATCCCACTATCTTCATCCTTGCTGTCACACCATTTTCTCCAACCCCATCACTTTTCATTTCATCTCAAGTCCTTAGAGGTCATGCATTCAATTCTCCCAGTTTGTCACTGGTGTCCAGTGGGTTGTTTTGGGTGGGCAGGATATGGACTGCTATGAATTGTAAAATCATTAAAGAGCATTCTGGAGCAGATGTTATGGAGCCAGGAATGTCATAGTAGCACATAATAGAGCAGATTTGGTGGTTATATTGGATGCAAGGTGGAACAGATTGCATCATATAAGAACCAATGAGTATATTGTGCCTGCAGTGAATAGATCAATTTGATCTGCCGAGATCTGTTTCCTCCTGTTTGACGAATAGAAAACATTTGCAGACATATATCTCATCACAAAGCATGCATTACTTTTTCATTCTTATTAGACGAATATGCTACGTGGTGTTTCCATATGTAGTCCTTAGGGAAACATGTCTGATCATGCCCGGGCATACCCGGGCATAGCCAGTTTTCACTGGGCCTGGACTTCAGTCGTGTGTTGCGCGAGACAGGTGCCTGAAGCTTCGAGCTTCAGCTTCAGGGGCCACGCACTTCAATCCTTGATCATGCTTCTGTCACCTTCCACCGTCGGACTTTGAGCGCTATGACATAGACGAGTCCTTGCGCACTCAGTTGGCGTGGGCTGCTCACTCTCTTTCCGGTTATCCCTCGGGCTCACCCGCAGTGCTTGCTGCCTTCAACGTGGACTAGCTCGATCGTTACCACAACTCTACCAATCGAGCGTTAATATCTGGGCCACGATGCCGTCTGTGGTCTTGTCCTTTTCTCTTCCATTCCCCAAACGTCATTGAATTCTAGGTCTCGGTTCTCAATAAGTGGATCACACCAGCACTTCGAATAGCAGTCAGTCACACCACCGGTATCATGATGCTTCCACATTTCAGGCTGATCTGCCATATTCCTTGAGGTTGTTCCAAGGACGACCATTGATTACACACCTCCCGGTTCCGTCTCGTCGCCGAACATTCCATTTCTTCGTGGCTGGATGCACTGACGGGCTGCATTCCGGCTTGACAACAAACTGGTTTCCTCGGCTTCGACTCCCTCACTGCAACATATGCTGCCACAATTCTCGACCGGTACATATCAGGGCGTCCGAGTCGTACGGTGACTCAAACAGCATGCACGGACCAAGCACTGTAGAAAAGCAGAATTTGTCGCCAATGATCCCTACCTACCCACTATGGCTCTCAAAACATCCACAAACTCTTCCTCTCTTCCCGGGGCTACTGCTGTCACATCCGTCGAACCCGTCCACTCTGCCAAACGAACTTCTGGGACTAAGGCAGGCATTGTGGCTACGCTACACAAATGAACCCAAAATGTCTAACAATTATCATCCCCGGGCCTGTGTGGAAGAAGTTGAAGCCCATAGCGCTGGAGTCTACTGGTCTCCCGGAGAGTCCTAGCCCAACAGTGAGCTTAATTGATCCTACGAGGATCGCAAGTCTCATGCTGACTTCAAATTGTGTTCAACTTGAAGCCAGTGCTACCCGTGACTCATCTAGACCCGAAGTCATATTAGTTGACTCGTCTGACTTGAAGTAGGGCGAATTGTCTGATGTCAAGGAGGACCTTGAGGCTCAATTAGGCGAGTTGTTCAGATGATCAAACGAGCGCCGTCCTCTAATTCTGATCGTCTCCTTTCACAGCGGCCCTCAAAAAGCAATGGGGATCGCCCATTTGTCCGTTTTTCAAGCTTGATGCTGTATCGGTTGCTTTGCCATCTCGTCCGACGATATCACGCGACATACGTGAATCCTTCAAGAAGTGTCAAGAAGGTGTCGACAAGTTGCTTTGTGTCAGTCTATCTTTGTTTCTCGCACTGCAGATTGATTCTTACGTTTGTTATGTAGGTGTATCCTGGACACCTTCATTTCGCGACGGATGCCTGGACATCGCCAAACCATTGCTCCTTTGTGGCATGGACGGTAATGTGAGTCTGTTGTGGTATAGTACAGCACGTATTGATACATGTTGTAACCCATCTAGCCCAAGTTTTAATTACACCATGGCGGGTAATGCGGGTTTTGGTCATAACCGCGGGTTGCGCGGGTCGGCGTGGACCCGTACCCGCAAAGGGTACGGTGTTGGCCACCGACCTGCAGTATTACCCGTGTACAACCCTAGGCACGTCGTGTGACTCTAATCTGGCCATACCATGCTGAGACGACGTACTGCACACCGAGTCCAGCCACGGTCACCCGACGCGAAAAGCGAAATCTGCACCCCCAGCTCATCGGCTAATCCGGATTTCAAGTTGACCTAGATGTGGCAGTTGTTTGAAATCGTTGCCAGAGCGGACCGGCGAGTGACCCAGATGGTGAGGTTCACGATGCCTAGATCGATGTCAGGCCGCAGATGCATGCGCACAACTCAAGTTGCCGTAGATAGTTGTACCCATGTCGGTGTATTGTTCTGCAGATCAGAACTGAGCTTCACACCCTGCGCTAATCCTGTTCCTCTGCGTATACCGGGTGTGTGCCAATGAGGCCACAGGTCACGCGTCCAAAATCGTGTATGACCATCGCATTGACCCTTTTCCACTATAACCGTGATTCCGCCTTCGAACATTGTCATCACGATCTTCCACCAAGACGTCTTATGATCCACAGAGAATTACTACATTCCACTCCTACACACACGGACGATCATACAAAAACGCTAGCATAAACATGTACCTCGGGGGAAGTCACGGATTTACCGCGCGCTGGAGCCAGGCATCGTCGTCGACACCGGAGAACGCAGCTCCAGATGCTCCGCTCCTTGCACTCGGCGATAGTACAACGGAAGACCGACCCCGTCGATGTGATATTGTTCCCCAACCAGCTCCTTGACCGCAAACATCAACTTGTCCATGCGCATCACCAGAGCGAACGTGGTCGACACGCCGACGCAAAAAGTCCTGTGATCGCGTGCTCTGTGATGAGAGAATCAGAGATGAAGAATGGGAGGCGACGTACATATACTGCAAACTCTCGAGCGTTTCTTCCGTCAACACTTTTGGGAGACCAAAGTCTTCT
>JBBPKF010000011.1:0-29916 GCA_038089175.1 Binderoboletus segoi | reverse complement strand
ATAAAGGAAATTTGTAACATTACCCCCCCATTAGCCTGGAGGCTACCAGACTCCAGTCAATCATCCTGAAGTTCCATCACAAGGTGTGTTTCCTCCTTGAAGATGCAGTCATCAGCAATATGCCCTTTGACTCTGCAATGTCTGCAATGATGATGGAGGCAACAGGACACTCAGTGATAGAGTTGCCATTGTTTGCAATAGGGACACTGATAGTGGGCACAAAGCATGAAGGTGGCCAGTTTCATTGCAAATGAAGCAATATCTTTCAGGGGAAAGCCTCATGTTGCTTTTGACATCTTCCTTTCATAGAGCTTTCTCTTTTTCCACATCTGCTGGGTCAACACTTGTCATCTTAGGTCAGATGGGGTGGCTACCACCTGTTCAGTTTCAATGAATAGGGTTGAACCTTTGACAGGCATGAAAGGATTCTGTGTGTTCAGGGTGAAAATGAAAAGGAACAGAAGAAAGTCTTTCTGCAAGTGGTAAAGGAATGGGGAGAGCATCATTAGACTTAGGAAGAGGAGATGGAGTGTGGGGTTCAGGCATGTCTGTGAGATTGGGGTCAAAGTAGGCAGTGAATTCATCTTCTGAGAGCAGCAGAAGGACGTTGACCAGAAGTTCTCTGAACATGAGTGGGGACAAACCATCAATGATGTTAGTGAAGCCAGCATCATTGAGTACCCTGAGAAGGGACTGGATGGATTCAATGAGGGATTGGTTTCTTGACCTGATGCAAGCAGTGTTGATGAAGGATGGAGTGATGTGTAAGAATGAGTTTCAACAGAGTGCTAAAAGGTGGTATGTGCATACTAGGCTGGAAAGGGCAGATGAAAGATGAAAGAACCAATCATGTTCTATCAGAAAAAAAGGCCCAGGGTTTTTGAGGTAGCAATATAGAAGGGTCATCAGAAGAGAAACAGGAGTCATGAGATACAAAGGGGAATAAATTCAGGTAAAATAATTCTAGAACATTCAGTAGTAGAGACTTTCAAAAATGTGGAGGAAGACTCAGGGATTTCATCAGGCTCATCTGGCAATGGAGAGACTGCATGGTCATGGAGACAAGTTGTAAGTTCTCATGTGGATGAAGACAGGGATGAAGTCAGAGAGGACATGGCAGATTGAGGAATGAGGAAGGTGGAGATCTGGTTGGTGGCCATTTCTTTAAGAAAGAGGGTTTGGTACCAGGAATGTGGGTAGGGATACATGGCATTTCAGAGGCTGTGGAGCCTCTTATAGTCTGCCAATACTTTTGCAGCTCTGCTGAAATTTCCTTTGGGTTTCCATATATCCTCAGCTGAGGAGTATCCTTTTTATCAGACCAGATAGTGGCACCATTGGGATGAGCCTCTGTAACTCATGATGGCCTCTATTTCATATTGTTCCTCTTCTTCTATTTCCTCCAGGGATGGTGTGATGAAGGGGTTTCTGAATTTGGTGGTGCTGCAAAACAGAGATAACAATGAAGTGTGAAAAATCAGGTGAACCTTCCAAGTTAGTGGCAATCTCAATTCATAGGCCCATGGTGAAATGACTGCAGTGATAGAGAAGGGGCCAAATCTTCATTGGGACAGTTTTGGAGTTCTGCCTGGAAATTTCAGATGTTTTGCTTCAAGCCAGACTTTATCTCTGACTTTCCATGTGAGAATGCAAGTTTGAATGTAGTTTTTCATGATTAAAGCTGCTTTCTTGCGTGTGGTAAGGGCTTCTGCTCTGGTTTCTTGAAGGGATTTCAGGCAGTTGTTTAGTTCTGGGATGAATGTTTTTCCAAGGGACAGGTATGCCTGGGATTTATATCCAAACATTACAAGGAACAGAGTTAAGTGGGTTGACATGTAAGGGGAGGCATTGTGGCAAAATTCAGCATAAGGAAGCATTTTTACCCATTTGGTTGGCATGATGGCACAGAACATACAGAGATATGTCTCTAACTCCTGGTTCATGTGTTCTGTTTGGCCATCTGTCTGTGGGTGATATGCAGTGGATAGGACTAGGGTGTATTCAAGGAGGCATGCTAGCTCTTGCACAAAGGTCAAGGCAAATTGTGGGCCACAATCCAAAATGATTTTGTCATGAAGGCTGAACCATTTGAAAACATTTTGAAAGAACAGTTCTGTGATTCCTATGACATCAATCATTTTGAAACAGGGGCAGAGAACTACCCCCTTTGAAAGGCCATGGTTGACCATAATCATGATAGGATTGAAACCATTGACAGAAGACAGTTTGGTGATGAGGTCGACAGAAACCTGTTGAAATGGGTGAGAGGCAGAGGAAGCAATGGAGGCAATAGGGAGGATTGTGGGATGGGTATTTACTTTGTTTGCTTGGCAATCAGGGCACCCAGCAACAAATTTTCGAACAAAGGTGGTGAGTCCCAGCCACCAGTAGTTGTGCATAATGTAGCTTGTGTATGGAAGATTCCACCATGGCCTGCAGTGGCTGAGCAATGGCAGTGGTGGATGATGTTGTTCCAGAACTCCTCCAGAACATATAACCTTTGCTGAAAGAACAGTTGTCTGCCATTGAATTTCCAGTCAGAGGGTGAGTATCATGCAATGGGGGATAAATGGTTAGAGATAGCCTGAAGGGCAGTAATGATGAAGGGGTCAGTCTTAGATGACTTGGCTATCTTGTTTGAGATGGCTGGATCCAACACTTTCACAAAAAGGTGGTCAGGGAGAAGGGTGACATTTTCATTGTCTTTGAAGAATGTGGAGGGGTAGAGATATCTTGATAACATGTCTACTGAGGTAACCTGTGCTGCAGGGATACTAATGAAATGTAGGTCGAAATCCTGTTAAAAAAAGCATCTATTGTGCTTGTTGTTGGGACAACTTGTGAGGAGAGCAGAAGAATGTGAGATTTTCATGGTCAGTAAAGATGATGATGGAATGGCCTGTGCTATGAAAATAATGTCTCTAGATGTCTAAGGCATGGATCACAGCTAGTAATTTACAGTTGTAGATATCATGGTTTCATTCAGCATTGATAAAAGTTTGGAAGTGATATGCACACAGGTGATACTTGTTGGAGATCATCTCGTTGTAGTGTACACTCCCCATTCCTTTATGCTACCTTCCTTATTTGGACACTATCATTACTTAGTCATCCCCATTCGTTCCCACTTTCCTCCAGTCTCATACCATGTCGACTGGAGGTAAGCTACACTTATATGCTCACTACATTCCATTACTCACGTAGTATAGTCTTTATGGACTCATGCTACAGGTAGCTAGCAATTCAGTCTCATACCACGTCGACTGGAGTTCTTATGGACTCGTGCTACAGATTGACCGTTCTTTCACAATACTCTCCATTCATGTCAGTTTGAAGGAGTACACCTCCTGAAGCTACCAGGGAGGCATCAGTCATGATGGCAAAGAGTTTTGAGAAGTCTGGCATTCAAAGGATGGGTTTATTGGTGAAGATCTTTTTCAGCTTGTTGAATGCCTTTTGTTGTGGTTTTCCCCAACTCCAGGGGAGATTCTTTTTCATTAAGTTGTTAAGGGGTCAGGTGATGTTGGCATAGTCAGGAACAAATTTCTGGTAAAAGTTGTAAAAACCAAGGAAAGAGCAGACTCCTTTGACATTGGTCAGAGGTTCTCACTCATTGATGGCCTTGACCTTGTTGGGGTCTGGGCACACTTGCCCTTCTTTCACAATCATTCCTAAGTATTCCATTTCTTTGGCATAGAAAGTGCATTTGGACAGTTTTAGATAGAGTTTTTCTTGTCAGAATCATTCAAGTACATGGCAAGTTTGTTGTTGGTGGGTGGGTGAATCAGCTGAGGCAAATTCAAGATCATCCATGTAAATCTCTAGCCATCCTTCTGTGATCATATTCCAAAAGATGTGATTCATCATGGCCTGGAAATGCAGTGGAGCATTGAAGAAGCTGAAGAACATCACCTAAAGTTTGAACAGTCCTTCCAATGTAATAAAGGCAGCTTTCCAGTGGCTTGCTTCATCTATGAGGATGTTGTTGTATCCTCAACAGATGTCAAACTTGATGAACCATTTTGCATTTTTAAACCTGTCAAATAGATCAGAGATAATGGGGAGGGGGTAGGCATTTTTGACCATATGCAAGCTCAGGTACCAATAATCCTGGCATGGGCATAATTTGCCATCTTTTTTTGTGACAAAGAAGAACAGGAATGCCTGTGGGGAGATAGAGGGAATGATTTTTCCGGCTTCAAGATTTTCTGTCACAAATTTCTTGCATGCCTTTTGTTCTTCCAGGTTGAGCAGGTAGACCTTGGTGACTTGTGGTACAAAATCATCATCAGTTTGGATGGAAAAGTCAAAGTGTCCTCAGTGAGGCAGGAATTTCCCTTTCAGGGATTCTTTGAACACATCTTTATACTCTTTATAGGCATCCAGGAGGATTACTTCCTCCTTTAGAGCTTTTTGAGCAATTTCAGTCATGAGCATGACCCTGTTTAAGAATGTGGTTAGCTTGTGGCATTTCTTGATTGTGGAGTATTCATCCTTCTTAATCAACAGGTTCCCAGTCCTTCAATTTATTACTGGGTTATATTTTATCAGCCAGGGATGGCCTAAGATGATGTTTTCCTTTTCTAGGTCAGTGGCATAGAAGTCTTGTACATGGGTAAGGGGTTGTGTTCCCTGAATGGTGAGATTTAGTCAAGACATAAATCATATAGTCCCAGCTTGGTTTTTGTATCTGTCAACATTGTGCACAGCAAGAGGTTGTCTAAGTTTTCATATTCCTAATTTGTGTTTTCGGAGGAATTCTTGAGATATGAATGATCTGGTGGCTCTGCTGTCCAGCAAAGCTTTTGTGTTGACTTTTCTTCCATTCCCATGGAGTGTGATGAGGAGATGAGTGGCTTTATTCTTTGTGCTCATAATGTACATGGGAGATAGAGTTACTGAGGGAAAATAGTTCATTGACTTAAAATGCTTCCTTTTCAAAAATCCAAGGTTGATGGCCCTTCTGCAGGTTCCTTGGTTGGTCCTTCCTGCTCCAGCATTTGTTCTTCAAAGCAAGTATCCAGTACTTTCAAGATTTCATCATCAGTACTCCCTTTCAGCCCTAGCACCTTCACATACTTGTCTATGGGTGAGGTTGGCATGGCTTCAGGGGCAGTTGGTTGGTAGGTGGGCAGACAATATGCAGGTGGTTTCATTTCTACTACTTGGTTGGCAATGAAGGGTTTTCTTTCCTTTTCCTTGTCTTTTATGTGGTTTTTTAACCAGCATCCTTTCTTTTTACAGATAAAGCACCTGTTGTTGCACACCAGCTTGGCATGTTCATCCAGACAGAGCTTGATAAAGTCAATGTCCATGATGTTCAGATCACAGTGATTAGTAATGGTGAAATAAGGGAAGTAGTATTGCAATTTCAGATTGTGCACTCTCATCAGGTGAGTATGCATTTCTGTGGCCTTCTTAATCCAGTTGGTGAGCATCACCAGTTCTCCAGCCATGATGATAGGGGTGGAGATGTTGGTGTCTAGGCCTGTAGCAAATTTATGTTTCTTCTCTTCCTCATCAGTGATCTTGGTCCTGTCAATAAGGTTTCAGGCCTTGGTTACATATTCTTAGAACCCATCATTCCACTCTCCTGTGTCATTTTTCTGATGATGTTGGCAGAGACAATCCAGTTTAAATCTAGCATTCAAGATGACATTGATCAGATGGAAAGTGGCAGTGAAGTCATGCACCATCTTATTGAAGGTTTTGTCAGCAGCAGTGACTGCTCCATTGGCAATTTTATTGTACCAATGTTCCAAGAACATGGCACTTCTTCCTGTGCCCATATAGTTCAATGTGGTTAACAACTTGTCAGCATCTTTCATAAAGAGGGCTGCATTCACATTAAAGTAGGCCTTTATGGCCTTCATTCATCTTTGCAAATTCTCAGACTTGCCCAAGAAGGGTTCTGGAAGTGCAGACTTGATTTCCAACATTCTGGGTCTTGAGGATGTAGGTGGGGTGATGGCAATGGGAGATCCTGGTCCTGGGAAAGGAGGGGAAGGTGGAAAAGCTGGGCAGCTTTGGGGAGGGAAAGATGAGGGAGATCTGGTGGAATACAAACAGGAGATACCAAATTCTAAAAGCCATTTGGTGGCTTTAGTACTAGGCAATGCAGGTGTAGATGGGCCTGGAGACAATGAGGTAGAGGTGACAGCACTACCAGTGCTTGCTGATATAAGATGGCCAGTATACAGCTTCTGGGGTTTGGGTTGTTTGGTGGAGTGGCGGATGGGGGAAGCCCAGGGGTCAGACAACAATCCTGGACCAGAGATACAGTGGGGCAGCTGATCAGCAATGATGTTGAGATATGCTCAGCAGGATAACACCTGAGAGCAAGAAGGTCTAGTTCTTTTGTTATGCAGTCACTTGCAGCTAGCACTCTGGAAGAGAAGGGCTCTCTAACAAGAGTGAACAATGGGCATGGTGGCACTATGTCAAGACAACCTATACAGATGTTGGTCAAGGCAACCTACTTGGTTGAACAGTGTCATGGCAAGGCAACACTTCGAGGACACAGTGAGCAAGACAGCACTCTCCACTAGATCTTAGATAGCTGACTGAGGGTGATGAAGTCTCAGAGAGATGCTAGCTTGGCACATGCAAAGTACAATTGTGCAGAACTAGATAAGAAACATGGTGTCCAGTAGTGACTTATATACAGAGGGTGGCTGGTTAAGGGCCAGTCCATAGAATGTGAAAGAACATTAAAGAATATAAAAGAACTACTGTGGATGACACCATATAGAACAAGATGGAAAGAAAGAGAAAGAGATTGAAGTGGTGATGAGATCAGACTATAACTAAGCATAAGAAGAGCTTAGCTAGGAGATAGGTGTCCATAGTGAAAAACATAGGAAGAGAAGAAGACATATTGTGAGTGTGAGGAGAAAGATGGAGGTCAGGCTGCATACGACAAGTACCATCCAAGTGTCTAGTGAAAGGTGAAGTATGTGAGAAAAGAGTACAATGTAGAGAGGAATAAAGGAAATTTATAACACTGATTGCCAGGCAAATAAGGTCAATACCCACCTGACCATTCCCCTGCTTGCCCCTTTATCATCTTCTGCCACTCACCCCTTCCAGCAGGTCTTGGTGGACCTCATCACTGATCTCCCCCTGATTGATAGATTCAACTCTATCATAGTCATGGTCAATCATGGGCTTTTGAAAGAGGTAATCCTCTGCCCTTGTTTCAAAAATATAGACACCACCAGAGTAGCAGAACTGTTTTTCCAGAACATTTTCAAAATATTCAGCCTCCATGACAAAATCATTTCTGATTGTGGTCCACAATTTGCATCAGGTTTTGCTCATCAACTAGCATGACTCCTCAAATACACCCTTGCCCTCTCCATAGCCTATCACCCTCAGACCAATGGACAAACCAAGTGAATGAATCAGGAGCTCAAAACCTATTTATGCATGTTTTGTGCCACATCATCCTTCAAATGGGTTAAAATGCTCCCTTACACTAAATTCTATTACAATGCATCACCCCATGCATCTACCCACCTAACTCCATTCTTCATAATGTTCAGATATGAACCCCAAGCATATCCTCCCCTTGAAAAAACCTTCATCCCTGAATTAAGCAACTGACTGGAATCATTGCAGGAAATCAGAGTAGAAGCCCTTGCCATACATGAAAAAGCAGCCTTGATCATGAAGAATAGAATTCAAACCTGCACTCTGATGTGGAAAGCTGGAGACAAAGTCTGGCTCGAAGTGAAGCATTTAAAATTCCTGGAATGAACTCCAAAACTCTTTCAGAGACAGTTTGGCCCATTTTCTATAGATAAGGTTGTCACACCATGGGCATACAAGCTGAAACTACCACCAACATGGAGGATCCACCTGGTGTTCCACACTTCCCTCCTATTGCCATTCCACAGCACTCTCAAATATGAAAAACCCTTCATCATGCCATCTCCAGAGAAAGTAGAAGGAGAGAAACAGTATGAGCTAGAAGCCATTATGAGTCATCATGGCTCCACCTGACAGCATCACTATCTAGTTCATTGAAAGAATTACTCATCCACCAAGGATACATGGAAATCTGAAGGAAATTTCAGCAGTGCTTCAAAAATGTTGGCTGACTATAAAAGACAACATGGTCTCTGAACCCTCATGCCCCACTACCCACATTCCTGGTACCAGTCCCTCTTCCCCAAAGAAATGGCCACCAACCAGATCTCTACCTCACTCAGTTCCCAAACTCCTGGATCCTCTCTGACCTCATCCCCATCCTCATCCACTCATGAATTAGCTGAACAACTGCATGACCACACAGTCTCTCCCACTCCAGAAGAAGGACAAATCACAGAGCCACAGTCCACATTCACACAAGTCCCTGCCCTCACTCATTCTTCCATTATCCTCCCTGAATTCATTCCACTACACATCTCCTGCCTTCCCTTTCTTTTTAGATGTCATTTCTATATCACTGTACTTGAAGACCCTGGACTTCTCTTTCTAGTTGAACATGACCATTTCTTTCATCTTTCATCCACCCTCCCAGGCCTTGTACACACCTACCACCTTCTTGCATTATGTCAAAACTTGTTTGCAAACATCTCTCCATCATTCACTAATGCTACACATGTCAGTTTGACAAACCAGTCATTGATAGAATCCATTCAATCCCTTTTAGAGGTACTAGATGATGCTGGCTTCACTAATATCATCAACAGACTGTCTCCACTTATGTTCCATGATCTTCTTGTTGACATCCTCTCTCTCTTATCCAAGGATGAATACTCTGAATACTTTGACCCTAATCTTGCAGATGCTCCTGAACCACACACACCTTCCCCTATTCCTGAACCTGATGATGTTATCCCCATCCCTCCTCTTACTGAACAAATTTCATCTGTCCCCTTTCACTTTCACCCTGAGCATACTAAAGCCCCTTGCACCCATCAAAGGTTCAACCCTATTTATTGAAACTGGAGAGGTGATATCCACCCCATCCAACCTAAGGTGACAAGTGTTGATCCAGCAGACATGGAAAAAGAGGAAGCCATATGAAAGAAAGACATCACAGCAGAGTTGAAACTTTCTCCTGAATGATGCTGCTTTATTTGCAATGAAACTGGCCACTTTTGCACCTCCTGCTCCTGTTACCAATGCCCATACTGTAAACAATGGTAGCCTCACCATTGGGCATCATATTGCCCACATCATCATTGTGGGCACTATGGAGTCAAAGAGCATATCACTGATGACTGCATCCTCAAGGAGAAAATGCATCTTGTAACAGAACCCTGGGTTGATTGACTAGAGCCTGGTAGTCTCCATGCTAACAGAGGGGTAATGTTACAAATTTCTCTATTCCTTCTTTCTGTCATACTCTTTTCTCTTACCCTTCACTGTTGCTTAGACACTTGGACAGTACATGTCCTACAAGGCTTAACCTCTTCCCTTCTTCTTGCTCTAACAATATGTCTTCTCCTTCTCCTTTATCTACTTCAATACAGACATCTACCTCCTGACTGAGCTCTCTCATGCTTAGTCACTTATCTGATCTTCTTATCATTTCATCAGTTTCTCTTACATTCCATATGGCATCATCTACAGATATTCTTCTATGTTCTCTATCATTCCATGGACTGGCCCTTAATCAGCCACCCTCTGTACTTAAGTGGCTATCATGCATTGTGTCCTGTATCTAGTTCTTGCAGTTAATCAATGTACTTGCAGAGCTAGCATCTTT
Organism: Binderoboletus segoi; assembly: GCA_038089175.1. Taxonomy (NCBI): domain Eukaryota; kingdom Fungi; phylum Basidiomycota; class Agaricomycetes; order Boletales; family Boletaceae; genus Binderoboletus; species Binderoboletus segoi. The sequence goes on along the minus strand of JBBPKF010000011.1, from coordinate 20,198 downwards.
CTGAGGCCTTATCACCCTCAGTTAGCTATCTGACTTAGTGGAGAGCACTGTCTCACTCACTGTGTCCTCATTGTGTTGCCTTGCCATGACACCATCCAACCAAGTATTAGTTGCCTCAACCCTGTGCAGGTTGCTCTTGACCTCATTGTATATAGGTTGCCTTGATGAAGTAGCCACTGTGCCTGTCATTTCACTCTGGTATAGGGAGCCCTTCTCTCCTTAAGTGCTAGCAACAAGTAGCACAATAACAGACAGCCCTACAGAGGTGTGATATGATCAGGAGAGTGCCTCAAGCTCTTGTGTCAAACACTGGCCAAATATACAACATGAGGGAGGGCCACTATCATGAGGGACCTAGTCTGGTTCAGCCCTAACACTAGAGGGAGAATTGTGCAGAACTAGATACAGGACAGGATGTGCAGTAGTAACTTATGTACAGAAAATGAGAAGTTAAGGACTGGTTCATGGAAAGTAATGGAATGTGAAGAAATGCCATGGATGGCATCATATAGAAGGTAGAGAAAGGAAAGAGAACATCAGATATTGGTGAGAAGATCAGATAACAACTGAGCATAATGAGAGCTCAGTTAGGAGGTAAGTGTCCATATTGAAGAATGTAGAGAAGAAGTAAAAGATGTATCATGAGAGTGAGGATAAAGGTGGTCATCAAGCCTTGTAGGACTTGTTAGAGCCAAGTGTCTGTGAAAAGATAGAGAATGTAGTGAAAGAGTACAACATATAGAAAGAATGAGGAAATTTGTAACATTACCCCCCCATTAGCCTGGAGGCTATCAGACTCCAGTCAATTTCCCTGTGGCTTCATTACTAGATGGGTCTTCTCCTGAAAGAGACAGTTGTCAGCAATGTGTCCTTCAACTCCACAATGTCTGCAATGACAGTTTGAGCAGTGAGATGCCCAGTGACATGGCTTCTATTTCTTGCAGTATGGGCACTGATATTTGGCACAGGAAGTGCAGAGGTGGCAGGTTTCATTGCAAAGGAAGCAACATCATTCAGAAGAGAGAGGGGACTCAGCTTCAACATCTTCCTTTCATAGGGCTTCTTCCATCTCAACACATGATGAATCAATCCTTGTTGTCTTAGGTTGGATGGGGTGTTTATTGCCTTTCCAGTTTCAAGAAATAGGGTTGAACCATTGTCAGATATGAGAGGATTCAGCATGTTCAGGTTGGAATTGAAAGGGATGGACAAGAGTCTTTCAGCAGGAGGAGGAGGAATAGAGATAGCATCATCAGGAGATGGAATGGGTGACAGAGTGCACAGCTCATAGGTCATGAGTTTCAGGTCGAAATATTCTGCATATTCATCCTTGGATAGCATTGGAAGGACATCAACCAGGAGTTTCTTGAATATAATAGGGGAGAGGCTGTCAATGATGTTAGCTGGGACAGCATTATTGAGAACACCTGAGAGTGATTGAAGGGGTTCAATGAGGGCTTGGTTGATTAAATCAATCTGGGTGGCATTGGTGAAGGACAGGGTTATGTTCATAAGGGAGTTTCAACAGAGTGCAAGGAGGTGGTACATGCAAACCAGACCAGGGAGGGTGAAAGAAAGCTCAAAGAAACAGTCATGTTCTATCAAAAAAAGCAGTCCAGGATCTTTGAGTATGGCTACATAGAAGTGGAATTTGAAAACAAAAGGGAGTCAGTTTATGCATAAGGGGATGAATTCAGAGAGAATGATAGGAGAGTGTGTGAGAGGGAAAACTTGTGTGAACACAGACAGGGATTCAGGGGCTTGTCCTTCTTCTTCAGATTGGGTAACAGCATGATCACAGAGATGTGTGGCTAGGTCAAGTGTTGATGAGGAGGGGGATGAGGTTGGGAAAGATCCAGGGGAGACTGGGCCGAGTGATGTAGTGATTTGGTGGGAGGACATTTCTTTGAGAAAAAGGGTCTGGTATCAAGAGTGTGGGTAATGGGACATGGCATCTTAAAGGTGGTGCCACTTTTTATACTTCTTTAGCAAGGTTGAAGCCCCACTAAAGTTTCCTTCAGGTTCTCACATGTTCTCTGCTGATGCATATCCCTTTAATCAGACCAGATAGTGGTGCCATCAGGCAGGTCCTTGGTGACTCATGATCACTTTGATTTCATATTGTTCTTCTTCTTCTACTTTCTCCAGAGATGGCAGGATGAAGGATTTTCCAAATTCAGGTGTGCTGCAGAACAGAGATAGAAGGGAAGCATGAAACATGGGGTGAATCTTTCACATTGTGAGTAGTTTCAAGTGATATATCCAGGGAGTAATGACTCATTCAATAGAAAAGGGAATGAACCCTCATTGAGACAGTTTTGGGGTTTTGCCAGGGAATTTCAGGTGTTTTGCTTCAAGCCAGACCTTATCTCCCACTTTCCACAATGGGGTTCATGTGCAAATGTGATTCTTCATGATCAATGTGGCTTTCTCATGGGCTGCAAGGGCTTCACTCTGATTTCTGTAGAGATTCCAGTTGGTTACTCAGTTTCAGGATGAAGATTTTTCCAAGGGGAGGGTATGCTTGGGGTTTGTATCTGAACATGATGAAGAATGGGTGGAGGAGCGAGGAGAGGCATTATGGCAGGATTCCATATATGGCAACATTTTTACCCACTTGGTTGGAGTGGTGGCACAGAACATTCAAAGGTATGTTTTGAGTTCCTGGTTCATACATTCAGTTTGTCCATCTATCCAGATGGTAGGCAGTGGATAGGATGAGGGTGTAATCAAGAAGGCAGGTGAGTTCTTGGGTGAATGCCAATGTGAATTGAAGGCTATGATCAGAGATAATCCTGTCATGTAGTCCAAATCTTTTGAAAACATTCAGAAAAAACAACTCTACTACTCCAGTGGCATCAATCATTTTAAAGCATGGACAGAGAATTACCCCCTTTGAAAGCCCATGGTTGATCACAACCATGATAGAATCAAAACTGTTGACTGGGAGAAGATTGGTGGTCAGGTCAACTGAAACCTGCTGAAAGGGGCATGTGCAGTGGATGAGATAGGGGCAAGAGGAAGTGCAGTGAGATGGGTGATCACTTCATTTGCCTGGCAATCAGAACATTCACTCATGAATTTCCAGACATAGGTGGCTAGGTCAGGCCACCAGTAATCATGCATGACCCTTGTTTGTGTGTGGAATATCCTGTGATTGTGGAGCAATGACAGTGCCAGACCACATTGTCACAGAATTGTTCCAGAACATACAGTCAATTTTGGAAGAATAATTGCCTGTTATCATACCATGAATCAGAAGGGGAATACCATGTGATAGGGAAGGAGTGAGTAGAGATGGCACATAAGGCAGATAAAACAAAAGGATCAGTGGTCAATGAATGTGATATTTTATTGGCAATGGAGAGGTCTAGAATATGGACAAACAGGTGGTCTGGGAGTAGAGTGATATTCTTGTTATTGTTGAAATAGGTAGCAGGGTAGGAGTACCATGATAGGATATCAGTAGGGGCAATCTGGACAGTAGAGACACTGATGAACTGTAGGTTGAAGTCCTGGAGGAATAACATCCATCATGCCTGACATCAGGACAACTTATGGGGGGATTGGAAGAAGGTCCCATTTTTATTATTGGTGAAAACTATAACCAGGTGTCCTGCTCCATGAAGATAATGTTTCCAGGTGTCCAATGCATGGATCACTGCATGGAGTTCTTGGTCATAGATATCATAGTTCTGTTCCATGTTAATGAATATTTGAGAGTGGTAAGTGCATGGATGGTATTTCCCATTGGTGTCTGTCTGCAAGAGGACCCCTCCTGATATGATGAGAGAAGCGTTGGTTATGAAGGTGAAGGGTTTCAAGAAATCGGGCATGTGCAGAACAGGTTCCTTTGTGAAAATCCTTTTTAACATCTCAAAAGTGTACTGTTGGAGTTCCTTCCACTTCCATGGGAGGTCTTTCTTTGTCAGGTCATTTAGGGGTCAGACAATGTTGGCATAGTCAGGAATAAATTTTCAGTAGAAGTTACAGAATCCCAGGAATGATCAAACTCCTTTCACATTCATTGGTGATTTCCAGTCCTTGATTGCCTTCACTTTATTGGGATCTAAGCAAACTTGGCCCCTGTGGACTATCATTCCAAGGTACTCCATTTCTTCAGCATTGAAGGTGCATTTTGCCAGTTTCAAGTATATTTTTTCCTGCCTAAACCATTTGAGAACTTGTTTTGTTCATTGCTGGTATATGGGAAGGTTGGCTGATGTGAATCCAAGGTCATCCATGTAGATGCCTAGCCACCCTTCTGTGATCATGTCATGAAAGATGTGATTCATCATCACTTGGAAGTGGGGCTATATATTGGAGAATCCAAACAACATCACCTGTGGTTCAAATAATCCTTTGAATATGATAAATGCAGCCTTCCATTGACTATCCTTGTTGATCAGGACATTGTTATATCCCTGGGTGAAAATGGAAGAGAGGATCTTTCCAGCCTCAAGGTTTTCTTGGACAAAGTCTTTATAGGATTTTTGTTTCTCAGAGTTAAGGGGATACCATTTGGTGACTTTTGGCACAAAGTCATTGTCAGTTTTGATCAAGAAATCAAAGCATCCACAGTGAGAAGGTAGTTCTCCCTTCTGGGATTCTTTGAACATGTATTTGTACTCCTGGTAGGCTTTGGGAAGGACAACTTCTTTCTTTTGCACTTGCTGTGTGATTTCAGTGGATAGGATTACTTTATTTAGGAACATGGTTAACTGTTGACATTCCTCAATCTCAGACTCCTTGACTTCAGTTTTCAGCAGCAAGTTCCCAGTTTTCCAGTTAATTACCAGATTGTATTTCATAAGCCAGGGGTGTCCCAAGATAATGTCTTCTTTTCCTAGGTCAGTGATATAGAAATCCTGTACATGGGTGACAGGGTCAGTTCCCTGGATGGTGAGGCTCATTTGGGACATGAATCTGATGGTCCCAGCTTTGTTTTCAGATCTGTTGGCATTTCATATGATGACAGAGTTATGGAGTTTTTAGAATCCAAGCTTCTGCTTTTGCAAGAAATTCCATGATACAAATGATCCAGTTGCTCTGCTGTCTAGCAGAGCTTTGGTGTCAACTTTCTTTCAATCCTCATGGAGCATGATAAGGAGGCAAGTTGCTTTATTCTTTATGCTTGTAACATACATGGGAGATAGAATTACAGAGGGGAGTTGGTCTGTCAACTTAGAACACTCCTGTTTCAAAAATCTGAGGTGGACAGCCCTTCCATGAGTTTCTCAGCTGATTCCTCCTGCTCTGGCATTTGATCTTTGAAGCAGATATGCAGTACTTTCAGTATCTCATTATCAGTGCTTCCTTTCAGCCTGAGTGCTTTCACATACTCATCAATAGGCAAGGTTGGCATGGCTTTCAGGACAGTAGGTTGGTATGTGGGTGGTCTGGTTTCAACAACATGAGCAGTGACATAGGGCTTCCTTTCATTGCCCTTATCCTTTTGGTGGTTTCCAGACCAGCATCTGGCTTTCTTACAGATAAAGCACTTCTTGTTGCACATCAGCTTGGCACATTCATCAGGACAGAGTTTAATGAATTTGATATCCATATTGTTTGGGTTGTGCTGAACATACAAGCTAGAGGAGTGAGGAGAGCAAGTCCAGTTCTTCAGGTTTTTAACATGTGTAAGATGAGTATGCATTTCTGTGGCCTTCTTTATTCAATCGTCCAATGTAGTGGGCTCTCCAGCCATGATAATAGGCATGGAAATGTTGGTGTCCAATCTGGCTGTGAACTTGTGTTTCCTTTCTTCTTCATCAGTGATCTTTGCCCTGTCAATCAGATTTTGGGCCTCCATTATGTACTCCTGGAATCTGTCATCCAATTCTCCAGTGTCATTCTTCTGTTTGTGTTGGTGAAGATGGTCCAGTTTAAATCTAGCATTGGATATGACATTAATAGGGTGGAAGGTGGCAGTAAAATCTTCTACCATCTTATCAAAGATCTTTTGCATGGCAGCAACAGCTCCATTGGTGATTGTGTTGTATTAGTGTTCAAAAAACATGGCACTTCTTCCTGTGCCCATTCAGTTCAGCATAGTCGAAAGTTTATCAGCATCTTTTGTGAACAATGCAGCATTTACATTGAAGTAGGCTTTCATAGCCTTCATCCATCTCTGTGCATCCTCAGACTTGCCTGAGAAAGGCTTCAGTAGGGTGGACTTGATTTCCAACATTCTGGGTCTCAGTGAGATAGGAGAGGTGATGGCAATGGGAGATCCTGGACCTGGAGAAGGAGGGGAAGGGGATGTGGAAGGAGAAGAGGGTTAGCTGAGAGGTGGTGAGAATGATGAAGATCTGGCAGAATACAAACAAGTTATGCCAAATCCAAGAAGATGCTTGGTGGCTTTGGCAGATGGTAATGCAGGCATGAACAGGCCTGGGGATGATGTGGCAGAGGCTACAGGCTTGCTGGTACTTGCTGAGATCAAAGATCTGGTATACAGTCATTGGGGTTTCAGCTGTTGTGGAAAAGAGTGGATGGGGGACACCCAAGGGTCAGAAGAGGATCCTGGGCCAGGAATTCAGCAAGAAGGTTGATCAGCAATGATTGCAAGATATGCTCAGCAGGATGACACCTGAGAGCAAAGACAATCTAGTTCCTTTGTTAATGCAGCTACTTGTGGCTAGCACTCAAGGAGTGACAGGCTCCCTATTCCAGAGTAAACAATGGGCACAGTGGCTTCTATATTGATATGACCTATAAGTTCAGTGGTCAAGGCAACCAATAATGAGGTTGAATGATGTTGCAGCAGGACAACACTACAAGGACACAGTGAGTGAGACAGCACTCTCCACTAGGTCAAGATAAATGCTGAGGGTGACAAAGCCTCAGAGAGATGCTAGATTTGCAAGTATGTGGTATTCATGCATGGCATAAACATGATACAGTTTTGAGATCCCAGTACTGTATCCTACTGTTGCAGTAATGTCAGGACTTGATACCATGTACATCACTGAGAATGACTACAGGCATGACAGCCCTATAAAGGTGTGATATAATCAGGAGAGTGCCTCAAGCTCTTGTGTCAAACACTGGCCAAATATACAACATGGGGGAGAGCTGCTATCATAAGGGACCTAGTCTGGTTCAGCCCTAACACTAGAGGGAGAATTGCACAGAACTAGATACAGAACAGGATGTGCAGTAGTGACTTAAGTACAGAGAATGAGAAGTTAAGGGCCAGTTTATGAAAAGTAATGAAATGTGAAGGAACACCATGGATGACATCATATAAAAGGTAGAGGAAGGAAAGAGAATATCAGATATGTTGGAAATCATACTTGCCGTGGTTAGTACACTACCTTACTTAATCATACCAAATGTAGTACGTGTACTGTGGCTACATGAACGCTAGCTTTTCGCCACCACCTCGAGCCCTCAGATCCCAATTTTTATCAGGTTATGAGCCCTGAGTGCTAGACTTCTGTGTCTCCACTCACTCAATCGATCAGCCACCCCCATCAGGCCAGCTAGAGCCTCAAATCCAGCCTGTTGCAGGTTAGCTAGTACCTCAAAACCAGCCCGTCATAGGCCAGCTAGAGCCCTGGATCCAGCCCGTCATAGGTCAGCTAGTACCTCAAAACCAGCCGGTAGCCCTGTGGAGACAAGCTAGTGTCTATAAATTAGCTGGTATCACCCCTTCTCGTCATGTTGTCCTCAAAACTCGTGTTTGAAAAACTTAACGATACAAACTATGCTGAATGGAGCATACAGATGGAGGCCCTGTTAGACGAGCAAGACCTCTGGGATATAGTGAACAGAGTGGAAACTAAGCCCACCTATGAATCCTCATCCAAGGCAGCGAAATCATTTGCCTGTAAGCAGTGGCTTGCAAGGGCCAAAATTACCCTTCACCTTTCTACCTTCCAACTTTCCCACACTCATACTGAGTCTGGCAACCCCTGTCCTTACTCTTGTCATACTAGCTGCTTCCATTCCCCTCCTTACATCCTCATTAATCATTTGCTGTGCCTACTGTGCCCACAGACCATGTCTCGTTTGACAGGGTGTGTTGAAAATCATACTTGCCATGGTTAGTACACTACCTTACTTAATCATACCAAATGTAGTACGTGTACTGTGGCTACATGAACGCTAGCTTTTCACCACCACCTTGAGCCCTCGGATCCCGATTTTTATCAAGATATTGGTGAGGAGACCAGATAATGACTGAGCATAATGAGAGCTCAGTTAGGAGGTAAGTGTCCATATTGAAGAATGTAGAGAAGAAGTAAAAGATGTATCATGAGAGCAAGTATAAAGGTGGTCATCAAGCCTCATAGGACTTGTTGGAGTCAAGAGTCTGTGAAAAGATAGAGAATGGAGTGAAAGGGTACAATATATAGGAAGAATGAGGAAATTTGTAACACATCCCCATTCTCATCCACTCATGACCTTGCCATCCATATCAGAGACCACATCATGTCCCCCACTTCTGATGAAGAAGAACAAGTTCCAGATTCACCATCTGTCTTCACTGAAGTACCCTTGCTTCTGACTAGATCATCTGTAATCCTCCCCAAATTCATTCCCCTTCACATAAACTGTCTTCCATTTGTATTCTGTTGCCATTTCTATATAGCTACTTTAGAAGACCCCAGACTTCTTTTCCTCATTGAACACAATAGATTCTTCAAGTTATCCTCTACACTTCCCAGACTCATTCACACATACCACCTTCCTGCTCTTTGTTGCAATTCTCTTTCCAATGTTTTTCCCTCATTCACCAATGCTGCTTGGCTCAGCTTAACTGAACAGTCTCTTGTCAAAGTTATTCAATCCCTTTTAGGAGTATTGAATAATCCCAGATTCACAAACATCATTGATGGCCTCTCCCCTCTCATGTTTAAAGAACTTCTCATGAATGTCCTCCCTAAACTCTCAGAGGACAAGTACTTCAAGTACTTTGACCCAAACTTAGCTGATGCCCCTGAGCTGCCAACTCCCTCTCCTATCCCATGCCTGATGATGCCATTCCTGTTCCTCCTCCTCTTAGCAATAGACTCTCCTCCACTCTTTTTTGATTTCGACCAGAACATGTCAAATCCTCTCATACCAGACAGCAGTTCAACCCTATTCATCAAAACTGGAAAGGTGGTAAACACCCTGTCTGACCTAAGGCAACAAGTGTCAATCCACCTCACATTGAGATGAAAAAAGCCATATGAAAGGACAATGTTGACACTCAGTCCCCACTCTTCCCCAACCAATGATGCTTCATTTGTAATCAGACAGGCCACCTCTGCACTGCTTGCCCACGATATCAATGTCTGTATTGCCACAAATGGCAACCCCATTATTGGACATTGCACTGCCCCCACCACTGGTGTGGTCACTGCAAAGTTGAAGGCCACATTGCTGTAGATTGTGTCTTTAGGGAGAAAACACATCTTGTAATGGAATCCCAGGCAAATTGACTGGAGTCTGGAAGCCTCCAGGCTAACACGGGGGTAATGTTATGAATTTCCTTCCTTTCAATCTATGTTATACTCTTTTGTCATGCTCTTCACATTTCTATAGACACTTGGATGGTACTCATCCTACAGAGCCTGACCTTCACCTTTATTCTCACTTTAAAATACATCTTTTACTTCTTCTCTACTTACTTCAATATAGACACTTACCTCCTAGCCGAGCTTTCTTTATGCTCAGTTGTTATCTGATCTCTCCATCATTCTATTTCTTTCTATCTCATTCAATATGGTGTCATCTGTAGTACTTCTCTCTTGTTCTATCTTGTTCTATGGACCAACCCTCAACTAGCCACTCTCTGTACTTCAGTTGCTACCACACATCATGTACCACATCTAGTTCTATGCAATCTTACCTGGATTTGCTGAGCTAGTATCTTCTGAGGAGTCATCGCTCTCAGTTAGCTATTCAGACTTAGTGGAGAGTGCTATCTCACTCACTGTGTTCTCAAAGTGTTGCCTTGCCATGACACCACCTAACCTCTGATTATAGGTTGTCTCAACTTGTTGCTGAACAGTCACCTCAATGTTGAAGCTGCCATGTCTGTCATTTACCTTGGATAGGAAGATCATCACTCCTCAGGCACTAGTCCACAGATCTCTGCATTAACACAGATGAAGAGACCTTCATTACTCTCATAAAAGCTGTATATTCTGTCATGCCCCAGGATTCATTGGATTGGTATTCACACTGTGGTTATATATAGCATTACATGTACCATCTAAGAGTGCTCTATTTTTTATGAACAATGCTTCTTTAACAATGTGGTTTACAGTATCACAACAGTGATGACCATAATTGTGCACTTATATTACATGGTAGAGTACTGATGCAAGGATAAAAAGAATGTCAAGTGTGCCACCAATCCTGAGTGCACCCAATCCTCTGGCCACCTCCACCTGCATGACTTCAAGAAAGTGCATCATTCATTCTGAACCTACTACAACCAGTAAGGAACTGCAGAAGGCTCTTGCTGGTCCTATTGAGCCCACAAGTAAGTCAGCTATCAGGCTTGAACAGCATGTCTAATCTAAAACATTTCAGCTCTAAAACATGGTGCATGTACTCATTGTCACTAATGCAAATTAGGCTGCAACTATGCCCCTGGGGCCACCACATGCCAGTGCTGCATAGAAAGTGGTCATGTGACAGAGTGCATTCCAACACAGTGCCAGTATCATGGTTGTTCTACTCAGGCTTTGAGTGATAGTGAACTGCATTTCAAACCTGAGCAAGCCAGCCAAAGTCAGGCAGTATGTACACTATCTACTTTGATGAACCACTAACATACCCTCATGCTTAGAAACCAGGCTCATCTCCATCAACCAATCACCAGTCCAAGCAGCAATGCAAGTCCAAGTCTTCAGAATGTCAACCTTGTGCTCTCCTAGCCCCCTCTATCCCTCAACCCATCACCAAATCAACCCTCCCTGAGCCATTGGATCCCACATCTGAGTTTGATTATCAGGTGTACCTCAACAATGACTGTGGTTTTCCAGAGGCAGATCATGATTATTTCCAGGGTGTGGATCTCTTTGTCAGCACCCTAACAGCTGGGCAATCATACACTCACTTGTCTGAAACAGAGTCAGAACTAGATAGGGTTGAAAAGGAAATTGACTTATCCACTAATGGAAGCAGAGTGGGCAGTGAGGATAATAGTGACTCAGGCTCAAATGACTTAGATCAAGAGATTGCACAACAAATGGATCAAATTTGCCCCAATTCCCAGATGAAGAAAGCCTTACACCAAGTGCTGGTCAAGGCCAAACAGACTGAGCCATCAATGGAGAACAAGGTTGAACTCTATGATTCAACAAAATGTGGTACAGCATATATTCCAACATGTCATTTCATACCATTGATGAGTTTCATAGCTTTCACTATTCAGGCTACTGCCTGCCAGCCAGGTGGCACAAACTCTCCCTTTCAGATTCCATCCAGCATTGTGCTCAGTGAGCTTCATACCATTATTGCTAAAAAGTTGTGCTGCTTTCCTGATGATATCCAATTACAGTACCAGTTGGATCAGGATAAGGCCAAGGATGGTATGATCTCAATACAGAGTGATGACAAGCTTGTTTTATTCAAGGACCAGATGCAGGATCTGATTATACCACCCCAGCTCCCAAGTGGCAAGCCATCTACCTGCCCAATGAAAAAATTACTTGTTCACATTGAAGATGCAGGCATGGATGATCAAACTGCACCAGCAGGTAAACTTACTGGCAATAGTAAAGTACATGTCACCAACACTTTCAAACCTTGCACTAATACTTTGTGGGGTTCTTTGTCTCACAGAAGACCACCACAACCAGTCACATGCAAGGGCAGGACCAGATATAAGGTGATACACACTTCAAAGAGTTGGTTGGCAAGCTTGAAGACTGCTGGACATGCAAAGTTCACATCAAATATTTGTCACACCCTATACATTGTTACTCTACTGCAAGTATCTGCTATCTGCTATCACATCAAGACTTCAGGCTTTGGGCACTTGAAATTGTAGGTTGTTTCATTATATTGTTATCTACCACAATAATAATGGGATATTAGCAAAGTGGTGACACAACCATTGATGAGAAACCCTTAAAGATTATGCTCTGAGATGTGCATCCTCGTACCTGCACAACCAATCCAATAGAGTGTACACCCACACTCATGGCTGGACAGTTGACACAGATGGTTCCTTCTGATATGGGTCTTGCAGTGCTGCCCTACATGTATTCCTTCCTCATGCTGCCACCATGGAGCCTTCCAGGCCTGGGCTATCAAGGATTCAGCCATGGTCAGCCCTTTCCACCACCATGACTGTCCAATCAACTTGCTGAGCCTCAGATGCCACAAGGCACACCTCATTATGGGTTGTATTCAGCTCAGGCTCAATCCCCAAGCCCAATGCCATCATCATTAGATGGCATGTGCTCAACCAGCCCCCTCCCTCCTGTTTTCATTGCAGAAATCCTGGATATTATCAGTTGGTTTGAATACCTTGACTGTTGTGAAGATCACAGGCCAGAGTATCCTAGCTCTGCTTGGTTCAGACCCATCCTCAATCTTGCAGCTTGCTCCAAGTGTGTTCTTTCAAATTGAGCATCCACAAAAGTTGCTCAATGTTGAGGCTGGAATAGCTATTATAATCATGCAGTACATCACACAGGATTTAGAGGCAATAAGGTCAGGAAAGTGGGTCTTTCCCAAGGGCACATAGCTTATATCACACATTATGTCATTTTGCATCATGTGGCATTATTCCTCATTGATGAATACATGCATATTTCATGGAACAGAACATGGGCTATGAGGACCAAGCTTAGCCCAAACTCTGAAAATCTGAAATTACAAGATCATGTTCTGCAATGCTCAAACCACATGGAATACATTTTGTATGTCTGTCAGAGTCAACTGGCATCATTTTTATAGAGTTCTGGCAGATGGTTGCAGAGTTATGAGTAGGCTGAGATAGACATCTTTTTATCACACAATTTTGCCATGTGGCAAAGTTGCTTGAAATAGACAATAATTCCAAGTTGATTGATTCACCTGCTGGTCAGCACTGTCACATATGTAATGGTTACTTCAGGACAATTACATAAGTAAGAACATTCCGTGCCTGTTTAGGCTCGATAGGCATCTAGTAGAGAAAAAAATGTATCCTGAAATAGGTAGTAATGCATAAATTATTTGACTAAATACTCCACTAGCACAAGGATCCTTGTATTGTTGCATCATTCAAGTGCAGGAAACCTCGTAATCCATGCATCCATCTACCAGAGAGTGGTGGGAGAGTCTGCATTCCCAAATTGCCTCACACAGACTCGTCTCACTGGCAGGAATAGAACCATTCCCCACATCGATGTCGAACCTTTTATTGTCGGCAGTCAACGAATTGATTTGACACCACTCAGTTCAGACCCATCTGTCTGAATGTGGACGCGGTACGACTGTAATAAGCACAGTAGGTCAGCCTAGTCGACCCTGTCAATCGATACTATGGATCATTGTCGGTTCTTCCCAAGATGTGTTTGGAGGCAGTTGATTATGGTTGATTGGATAGGCCGACGAACCGCAGCGTCCGAAATGCCCGACAACATAACGTGAAAATCCTGACAGCACCATGACTGCAGCATGGCTCCTGCTGTTAAACACCGCCCCGACCTGTTCGGTTTATACCTCTGTAACCTACCTGAGTTCCTGAGCCTTCCATATCACCACCCCGTGGAGTCCATACACTTGTTTGACATGCTTACGATCGACCCAGGATGGGGGAAGGACATGGACCAAGAGACAGAGCTCGAAATTTGCTTGGGGAGCTGTGCCAAAGAACCCGTTGTTCCGACTGACTCGACGGGGCTCGGGCCGGCCCCGAATTTGTTGTTGACATCCTCAACAGATATTTCGCCGAGTTCTCAATCAATCCTGCTGAAAAGTTGGGCCAGTGACCTCACTGAATCAGCCAAGTGCGTCCACTAATACCAGTACGGCACTGTTTCCACACCCAGGAATTCCCATCCCAGCTTTCTAACCCCGGCGACCTGACACGGAGCACGTACATGGTCATTTGTGACGCGAAAATGCACATAATTCCCTGTCACTGAAACGGCATCGAAGAAACTAGGGAGGATGGCTGCTGTCGGCCACATGAACCAAGATACAAAGTCTGGGGCACAAGGAATGCCCACCAGGAAGGGTATAGAAGACTTTTTCATGACACTCGCTGATTATGTTTCCTTTGACGGGGACAAGGATACCCACGAGACATGGGATGCTGTCCATCCTGCCGAAGGTTCAGTGTATCCACCTGACGAGATGTTGCCAGGTCTCGCCGTGGGTTACTGCAAGACAGCCAGCCCTCACACGATCTTGCATGATTCCGCACACCTGTTGCGGTACCAACGCCCCCACAATATCCCTCCATGTGTTGCAAGACCGACCCCGTCGGGTTTCGGTGAGGATCACGATGTGGACCTGCGACAATACTTCGTGTACGTTCTCACGCCGCACTTGCTCGTGCTTTCCACTTGTCACGGCAAACCCACTCCGGGGTTGCTCCCAATGTTGTCCTCGTGGAACAGGACGATAGGTGAGTCCGAGACTGTTGGAGATCATACTCGCCGCGGTTAGTACACTACCTTACTTAATCATACCGAATGTAGTACGTGTACTGTGGCTACATGAACGTGGCTTTTCGCCACCACCTCGAGTCCTCGAACCCCGATTTTTATCAGAGACGAGGCGCGCTGTTGATCGGGTGGGACATTCTTGTCTCGCTTCGAGGTGAGCCTGCCACCTTTGAATAAGAGTCTCAACATCTCGTGGTGCATGACATCCGGGTGGCGGAACTGGCACCCTCGAACGTGCCCTTGTCCTTTCGGGGTGTCTTCTCGATAATTATCGGTGCTTGTACGTGTGTTTAATCTGTGTCGGATGCGTGTCCGAGGGATATCACTGTGATCTTCAAGTTCATATTACTCCCACCCCTTCACCTTCCAATATGTATCAGTGACAGCGTCTTTGAATAGGCCAGCACATCCGCCGGTCGTCATCTTTCTGGTGTCAAGGAAGATGCTGTGAAAGGACAGTCGATCTGGAACACGAGTCCGTAAGGACTCCAGTCGACGCGGTACGAGACTGGAGGAAAGTGGGAACGAATGGGGACGACTAAGTGACAGTGGTGTCCAAATAAGGAAGGTAGCGTAAAGGAGCGGGGAGTGTACGCTACGTCGGGCTGATCTCCAACAGAGGCTAGGTGTCTTCTTCAGTTTCCGTGCCCCCGCGGGCTGCCCCTGACGATATTGTAAAACAACTTGGGGTTTGGGCTCACAGTACGTGGAGGAGGAATTGAGCTGAGATATCATGAATGCGCCGTACTCAGCGGGCTTCCGGCTTCGTCTCACCTAAATTGATACGTATCCAGCATCGGTGCACCATCCGCTCATTCTCCGGCGCTAACGACACAGTGACGGTCTGTTGCATGTTTACAATTCTTGACAGTTTCAGGAACAAATAAGTGACGGTATAGAAATATCGTCAACAAGCAAGCGGAAGTTCAAACCCCAGTTCAGCTCATACAACAATCACCAACTTTAACATGTACTTGATCAAAATCCTCACCACCTTGGCCATTGCCATGCCCTTGGTATTTGCTGAGAGTGTCATAGAGCCTGAGGGGGCTAATGATGCAGTCGGGTGGGTTGCTCTCCTACGACTCAGTTCTCTAACTGCTCTGCTGACTTATCCGGATCTCCTGTGACCTCTCTGCTCTTGGCATCCCTCTGCACAGCCAACCTGCGATACATCCACCCGGTTACAGCATTGTATGGTAGTTTCTTCCCCTCGAAGTAGAGGATAACACTTCCCCACAGAACATCGCAGCCTGCAAGCTCGAGTTGGACTGCTATGATCCCGGTAAAACCAAGTCCAGTTTATGTCTGAAGTGAAGCACTAAGATTGCGTATTCGGCCACAGGCTGTGTTCGCCCCCTATTCGCCGTCCAGGGAGACACCAAAGGAATTTGCCTCAAGGGCGTTTATGAAAATTGTCCTTGCTACAAGTGCATTAGCATGTCCGATAACGACAGCTGCAACGATATCGGTAAAGCCCGGTATGCACCTACAGTAATGTCCTGACGTGTGTATCCGACCACAGGCTGTGACAAACCCAAGTTTGACGATCCTTGGGACACCACTGGTACATGCAAGGGCGATGGCAAGTACCAATCATGCAGCTGTAAGAAGTGTACCAAGGATCGTGTCATTTGCAAGGGCTGTATGGGGGGAAAGAAATGCCACAGACACTTCGGAAAATCATGCACTGACTATCGACACGACTGCTTTGCTGGAATCTACCAGGGCTGTCCTTGCAGGACATGACCCCTGAGGTGGAGTGGATCGGCATAGTTATCTTGGGGATAATCATTTGGATGATTTGCACGTAACCCTTTGTTCGCATTTGACCTCTGCTCGCGAAAAAATTGTAGTTTTGGATGTTGTTTCCCACTTTTGCTTGGACGCGCAGTGTATAGCTAAGCCTATTTAAACAATCCTTCAACACAAACAAAGGTTGTTGCGGTCGAGGTCCAGGATGAGTGGGCAGAAGGGTGATAGATAAATGCTAGTAACGGTGCACAGCACACAGCAGCACCTGTGCAGGGGATGCTAAGTCAGACATGCAATTTCAAAAGGGGAATGCGCATGGGATATGAAGCATGACTGCGAAGCCTCGGACTGTGGCCTGGTCACGTCCACTTCACACATCTCTGAACTGAGAGAGCACCGCCGCTGACAGGCGATGGGAAATTTCAGTTCTTCTACTGGCCGGACAAAAATCGGCCAATGGGACGAGCGAGACATCAGATGATCACTGTTCACAGAGATCCAGCATGCGTCTCCCGTAATCATCAGGCCATAGTTGTCGGTACCGGTACTTTCGCTTAGCTCTCTGACCAGGGGCCACATGTCTTCCATTGGTGATCGTTGAGGACAGGGACGTTGCACCGCTCGTTGGCGCATTTCCTATGGGAGCTTTCCAAAGAGTTGTGTGAAAAGTAGTGATGTGGGTCTGGAAGCCCATGGTAATGTCTGAATCCTGATGTGCCCAGCAGGACTAGGATCGGAGTCTGGCTCTAAGTGCTTGAGTAGCGAGCGACGCACTATCTGCGTCTGAATCAAAACGTTCAGTGAGGATCACTGTCCCAACTGTGTATCAGTCTAATGGGATATTCAGTGGCTAGTTCTCTACAGCTGCTGTTGTCGGAGGGGACGGCGGGGAGGGTTCAGTCTCCCCCTCTACATCCTCCATGTCTGCGTTTGAGAGATGGGGCGGATGAGGTAGTTACATGAATAGTAAAACCTAGCAGTATAGGAACTTTATTTACGTAATCACATTGGTTCTGCCCCCCATCATCTCGGTTCTCGTCCAACCCCACATCGGGTTCTGATCTATCTCAGTGATGCATCACGTCGTCACCGTCACTCGACTTTGCGCTCTAGTGAGGGGGAACGACGATGGGCTAATAATATTGATCGTCGAGATTTAGTTATGTTGTCTTCAGAAACGTCGAGGATGCAGGAAATGGAACGCTAGGGCATTTATCCTTTGCTAGCAGTTCGTCACATTTATTTATTATGAGGGATCGTATCGGACAAAATTATTGACTTAAGTTTTGCTCGATTCTATGACTTGAGCCGAGCTACCTTTGAATCGAAGCACCAGCTTCCACAACCAAGACTCTGTGAGCTTAAACTCTGTGACTATCACTCCGAATTTAAACATCTATTTCCGTAACCAAAAGTTACAGCTTGTGAGCCTTATGTACAGTGCTTGAGCCTTGACTCGACGTGCACGTGCCATAATTAGAACTCGGAACCTTGCGTGTGTTCGACCAAAGCTTAAGGGCTCGGCTGACAGGTCGACTGGGACTCTTACTGGAAACTTATGCGGTAGAGGCTCCTCTGCCCAAAGCCAGTGAATCTTTGCAACCGCCGTGACGTTATTGTCAGCATTCGCACTCTGCAGGCCTCTGCGCCTTGCACTCACGCCTCTGCATCCTCGCACCACCCATCTGTGTACCGCACCCTTCGGATCGAATACACCTCGACGTCGGATGGCAATGGCGATGGCGGACCAATCGAAGGCAGATATTCCGAAAGAACCAGAAGGTCCACCAATCGTCGTTCCCGAGGGCTTCTCACTTTACACCGAAAATAATGCATACATCCTCATTTCTTCCAAGGACGAAGCCTTTCTGAATCCCCTGCAAGAGTTCAACCGCGACCTGAGCGTCGCCTGTATACGCATGTGGAGTGAAGAGCTGAACAGGGAAAAGGAGGACAAGTTTAGAAGGGCGGAGGAGAGACGGGCAAAGAGGCTCGAGGAGGCCATTTGGGAGAAACCGAAAGGTGAGTGTGGGGTGAGCTTTCCTCAGCGTTGCAGTTTTGTCTGATGTATGGGTCGTACAGCTGAAGGCGAAGAAAGCACGTCACACTCTGCGAATACGTCCGGCGATGTGTCCACCATGGACTTGGATACGATCGAGAACACCAAGTCACGCGTGGTACGTTGGCAGAAGTGACCCGCTGTCCAACGCATCTCATTGGACCCACCTTCCAAGTATCACCCGTACAGGTTTGTACTCCTAGAGGCCCTCTCTGCAACCGGGTTGCGATCCATCCGTTACGCAAAAGAAATCCCTCTTGTGAGGTTTGTCAAGAAATCAAATCGGCCTCCCATCGTCTAACGCTGTCTAGGTTTATCATTGCAAATGACCTATCCCCATCTGCGACCGCAGCGATGAAGAGGAATGTGGAAATCAACGGGCTCGGTCCATCCGATGAAGAAATCACGATGCCTGATGGACAACAGACAACCAAGTCCAACGCTGGCAAAGTCCGAGTTCATGAAGATGATGCGTGGTATGTCCACTTTTTCTGGTCAACCGATGAGTTCGATCAATGAGACACCAGCGCGCTAATGTACAACCATCGCACGGAGAAAACTCGCGTCGATGTCGTCGACCTCGATCCATATGGTACTGCTGCCCCCTTTATCGACGGTGCTGTGCAAGCCATAAACAGCGGAGGCAAGTTAGCAGCCTGGTAATAAACACTTTGATGTCGATATCGGTCATCATAGGACTGCTTTGCGTGACATGCACTGACATGTCGGTCCTTGCCACGACGAATTACTCTGAAAAATGGTGAATGCGTCCTCCGTGATCTGATGCTGTATATGGGCATTTACATTTTTGCAGCTTCTCGAATTATGGTGGCATGCCTATAAAAGCGGAATACTCACACGAAGCTGTAAGCCTAGAGTCCGCTCGTGGATTCCTTGGTAATCATCAAGATGTAGGCCCTCCGGCTGGTTTTGCACACGATCTCGACGTCCGCAAGCCGATACGGACGCTACATCGAACCTCTTCTATCCTTGTCGATTGACTTTTATGTTCGTCTCTTCGTACGAATCCATACAGCCCCTGTGGAGGTGAAAAAAGCAGCCAGGTAACATTTGCACCCTGTCCACCTGCCGAACTGATATTATTGACAAAAGCAAAACTTCCATTTACTACGTCTGCACGGGATGCACGTCTTTCCACGAACAAAAATTGGGGCGTATCACAGGAAAGATGAGCGAACGTTCTGGTGCGGTCAACCTTCAGTACAAGACGGCTACAGGACCTCCCGTGAACTCGACATGCCCCGAGTGTAGATTCAACATGCACGTGCGTTTATGCCTTTCAGCGACTCGGTTCTTGCCCTGACGGTATAAACATGGTGTATAGTTGGCGGGACCGATGTGGTCGGGCCCACTGCACAATCCAGAGTTCGTTGCCAAGGTCGTTGAATACGTCGGCGGGAACGCGAAAAATTATGGGACCTCGACTCGTATGAAAGGGATGTTGGCCGTTGCCCAAGAGGTTCGCGTGGATTTAGATGCGGGGATGCCCATCGACCGCATTGACGAGGATGTCATGCCCTTAACAGGAACTCGATGTCCCATTTTATTTCACGCCCGGAAAAGTTGCAGGAATGTTCCACTGCTCGACGCCTGCCCTAAGCGACGTTGCGTACGTGCGCTGTTGATCATTCTGTCATACTTGCTCATTCATGAACCCGCCGGATTCCATTTTCGTTTCCGCCCTTACTTAGCTCGGCACTTCTTAACGCAGGGCACAAGGTCTCGCGCTCGCACGCATCGGCAGGGTCGTT
>JBBPKF010000010.1:9534-26144 GCA_038089175.1 Binderoboletus segoi | reverse complement strand
AATATCAACAGAACTTGATTACCTCTCCTCCAACTTAAACCTTGATGGTTCTCCTCTGACCTCCAACCCTCTGACCTATTCTGCTCCATAAATCTGGGACCAGGACTCATGCAAGGGTGCACCACATATCGTGAAGCCAAGTCCCGTCCAACCAAACTCCAGAGTTCCAAAGTTTTCTGGAGTTAGTCCGACCTAGTTTAACAGTATATTTGAACTCCCACTTGCAATGAAGTTCATGTACCCCAATGGCCACTAGAGTCACTCGGGCCCACACTTGGGCCATCACCAATGCCCCTTCATCTCCCTGCTATAATCCCCTGAATGCCTTTGACAACAGTCACCGAGGCCCAGACCTCATTGAACAGTTTCACAGCTTTTCTGCTAGATGAAATCCCAGTTCCGCATCTCAGGGACCACCTCCTTCCCCAGAAACCCCCACTCCTGGAGCTCATATCAAGGAGCTTCTGGATGACCCTAGCACTCCACACACTCTGCTTCCATTCCACACTCCAAGTAACCACAGCAACCCTGGAGATCCAGATGAGCCCAGAGATGATCCCTCCAATGGCAATTCTGATTTCCAAGGGGACAACTTAGACCCTGAATCCTCTGGAGACAAGCAGATTTCATGTGACACCCTCGCCAACCTGGCAAATGCCATCCACAGCCTCACTTGCTCCTCCTGCCACAAACCCTCCAAGACTTTGCAGTGGACCAAAGTCCAAGAACCAGACCAGTTTGACAGGATGGAACCCCACAAACTCCAGGTCTTCCTGGTCCAATGTGAACTTAACTTCCAAGATCATCCCAAAGCCTTTACCTCCAACCATGCCAAGGTCACATTCACCCAGTCCTATCTTAAGGGCATGGCATTAGAATGGTTCAAACCGGACCTCCTGCAGATGGAGGATCCTGCACTCTGTCTGCTCTGGATGGATAGTTTCAAAGAGTTCATCCTTGAGCTTCAAACCAAGTTCGGACCACATGACCCTGTCAGAGGTGTGAAGCACCAGCTTGATCACTTGGCCATGAAAGATGGTCAAAAGATCAACAAATATGTCATAGAATTTAACTGGATTGCTTCACAAGTCTGGGGCTACAGAGATGGTGCCCTCCAGCACTATTTCTATAATGGCCTCCTGGACTGCATCAAGGATGAGATCTCACACATCAGAAAGCCCTCCATGCTTGTAGACCTCCATCAGCTTGCTCATGCAATTGATGTGCGCTACTGGAAGTGCAAATTAGAACTCAGTCACCAGGTGAAGCCTTCCCCCAATTCTCTGAAGTCCAACAAACCCTCTGCCACCTCCACTGGCTCCTCCAGCTCCTCCAAGGAGTCCAAGGGTAAATCTGCCAGCACCTCCAGCACCTCCAGAGTGTCTGCTCCTCCTAAGCTGGACTTGTCATCCAAGCTTGGGAAGGATGGTAAGCTCACAGCAGCAGAGCGCAAGCACCACTTTGACAACAACTTGTGCATGTTCTGTGGTCAAGCCGGCCACATGGTCAAGGAGTTCTCAAAGTCCACTTCTCGAGTGGCCAAGGCTCACATGACCAAGATTGTGATTCCAGAAGCTAAACCAGAGGCCTCCTTGGAGGCAAAAAAATAGTCAGTAGGCTCCATGACTCTGCATGGACTGGAGGTTGTGTTGACTCTTCCTGTGCTCTGAAGAAGATCCAACTCAACATGGCCACTCTTTCCAAGCCCAGATTGCTTATGCCCTCCATCACTCTGATATTGTATGACATCCCTTCCTTCCACACATTGTTAGACTCCAGCTCCTCTGATTGTTTTATAGATAGCAAATTTGTCAATAAACATGTCCTTTCCCCATACTTCATTCCTCTGCTTCAACTCCATCTCTTTGACAGGACCTTGAACTCCACAATCACTCAAGCCATCGACCTCTCTGTTCACTTCGAAATCAGTGATATCACTCCGACAACATTCTATGTCACTCCACTGAATGGTTCTTGTTCCCTTGTGCTAGGACACAACTGGCTTGCCCACTACAATCCATTGATTGATTAGGTCTTGAACAGTATCTTGTTCCACTCACCTTGACAAGCCATGCTCACAATCCCGAGCTCATCTCTGCAGCCTCTGTCCCCTACTCCTATGGCTGACCCTGTCCCCTCTGATCCACCACATTTCTACAACCACAAGGCTCCACCAATTGTGCTTATCAGTGCTCCGGCCTTCACACTTGCCTGTCACCTAGAGGGCTCCATGCAGTTTAGTCTGCAAGTCCACCCTCAGAAGAGCAATCTCTGCTCTGCTTCTGCTGCTCCTGAATCAGTCAATCTCTCCAGAGTTCCTCCAGAGTATCATGACTTCATGGATGTGTTCAGTAAAAGCAAGGCCTCCACCCTTGCTCCACACCACCTGTTCGATCTAAAGATCGATCTGGAAGAAGGTGCATTCCCTCTGATAGGCACCACCTATTCCCTTTCCCCATCTGAGCTTGAGTCCCTTCAAGTGTTCCTTGATGAACACCTCTCCATGGGCTTTATCTGCCCATTGTCCTCCACTCATGCTGCTCTGGTCCTCTTTGTCCACAAGAAGGACAGTTCACTCTGCCTTTGCATTGACTTCCAAGGCCTCAACAAGATCACAAAAAAAGACCGCTATCTGCTTCCCCGCATCTCCAATCTCCTAGATGCTCCAAGCTGCATGAAGATCTACACCAAGCTTGACCTCTGGCATGCATACCATCTGGTCTGCATCGCTGAAGGCAATGAATGGAAGACTTCCTTCCAGACATGCTATGGATCATATGAATGGATTGTCATGCTGTTCAGACTTACCAATGCCCCTGCAGCTTTCCAGTGATTTGTCAATTCCATCTTTGCAGATCTCCTCGATGTCTCCATGATCATATACTTGGACAACATCCTCATCTTCTCTGCCAACCACACATCCCACAAAGAGCATGTCTGGGAAGTTCTCTGGCGACTCCAGAAACACAGACTTTATGCCAAACTGGAAAAATGCAAATTCCATATGGACTCCACAGAATACCTCAGATACCAGCTCTCCCCTTCTGGACTGTTCATGTCCCCACAGAAAGTAAAAGCCATCCAAGACTGGCCTGAGCCCCAGAAAGTCTGAGATGTCCAGTCTGTCCTTGGATTCACAAACTTCTACTGACGTTTCATTCATGACTACTCCAGTATGGTCATTTCGCTCACCTGCCTCACTTGCAAGGATGTTCCATGGGACTTCAATGACACATGTTGCTCTGCCTTCCAGCATCTCAAGGATGCCTTCACCTCTACTCCCATCCCCACCCACTGGGTCCCCAACACCCCACTAATCATCAAGACTGACACCTCTGATTATTCCATCACCAGCATCCTTTTCCTCCAGTGCCTGAATGAAGAAGTCCAGCCCATCGCATTCTACTCCCATACCCTATCTGCCCTAGAGCTCAACTATGACACCCACAATAAGGAATTGCTTGCCATCCATGAGTCCTTCTGGACCTAGTGGCATTACCTCAAGGGTTCCAGCACTCTAGTTGACATTGTCACCAACCACAAGAACCTAGAGTACTTTGCAACCACAAAACTCCTGACCTGCTGTCAAGCCTGCTGGTTGGAGTTTCTCTTCCAGTTCAACATAGTCATCTGTTTCCACCCTAGATGCTTAGGCACAAAGCCTGATGCCCTCACTAGATACTGGGATGTCTATCCCAAAGAGGGGGATAGGGACTATACCTGCATCAACCCCCACAACTTCTGACCTGTCTTCACTGACAAACAACTTGCTGCATCCCTCCAAGTGACATATCTAGCAGCTCCAGTCCTCTGGGCTGGTTCGCTGTTTGATATTGAATCCCTCCACAGTGACATTCTCTCTGCACTCCCCTCCAACCCCATTGCCTTCATCCACCTGTCCACCCCCAAACCCTCCAGTTCCCATTGGACCATTGACTCCAAAGGCTTTCTATGTCTGAACAACCACATCTACGTCCCCAAGGCCAATGACCTCCATCTCTGCATCCTCCAGTACAACCATAACCACCCGCTCTCCGGACATTTTGGACAAAACTGGACACTAGAACTCATCCAACATGAATACACCTGTCCAGGCATCCGAACCTTCATCAAGGAATACATTTCCTCCTGCACCTCCTGCACCCATGCCAAGGTCCCCAGACACAAGCACTATGGGCTCCTGAAACAACTCCCCATCCCCAAGAAGCCTTGGAACGTGATTTCCATGGACTTCATTGAACAACTCCCCACCTCCTCCAGACACACCGCCATCCTAGTCATTGTCGACCACCTATCAAAGCAATGCATATTCATCCCAACGGATGACAAGGTAACATCTCCAGAGTTAGCCAAACTCTTTCTCCTCCACATCTTCTTCAAACATGGAGTCCCCTCACACATCACCTCTGATTGAGGCTTGGAGTTCATCTCCCACTTCTTCTGCTCCCTCAGAAAGGCTCTCGACATCCAGCTCCATTTCACCTCCATTTACCATCCAGAAGGCGACAGTCAGACAGAGCAAATGAACCAGACCCTGGAACAATACCTCTGGATCTATTGTAACTACCAGCAAGACAACTGGTCCAAACTCCTGTCCCTCACAGAGTTCACATACAACAATGCTCCAAATGCTTCCACAGGTGTTTCTCCATTCTTTGCTAACAAGGGTTACCACCCCAACATTACCATCCATCCTGAATGAGACCTGACCTCCACTTGAGCCCAAGAGTACTCCATAGACCTCAACTCCCTCCATGAATTCCTCCAACAGGAGTTAGCTGCCGCTCAAGAATGGTACCAAGGACCCACGGATGCTGAACGAACTCCAGCGCTGGACTTCAAAGTTGGTGACCAGGTTTTCATTAAGGCTAAGTACTTCCGCTTGACATGTCCATCCAAAAAACTCTCCAAGAAGAACCTAGGACCATATCCCATCATAGCTCAAGCTGGCTCCTTATCCTTCACCCTCTGGCTTCCAGAAACCATGAAGTCTGTCCATCTGGTCTTCCATGTCTTGCAACTGGAACCCGCTACTCCCAATACCATCTCCAATTGCACCCAATCCCCTCCACCTCCAGTTGAAGTCAACAGAGAACTGGAGTATGAAATCTCTGAAATCCTTGACTTCAAGATAGATCGCAGGCAATGGAACTGTAAGCTGTTGTATCTGGTTAGATGGTCCAGTTATGAAGGAACTGACGAAGAAACATCCTGGCTTCTTGCCACTGAGCTTGGTCATGCCTTGGAACTCATCGAAGAATTCCATCTCCATTATCTGAAGAAGCCCAGACCTCACTCTGCTTAATCCAGTCAAGATGTGATACATTTTCATCAAGGAGGACAAACGGCCAGACTACACTATGCTTGGTCCACTACTCTGGACTCTGGCTGCCCTCCGACTGCCTCATTCTCCAAGTCTGCCAGCTCCTTCTCTACCTCCTCCACTTCTCCTTCCTCTAGCTCCCCTTCACTCTCCAATTCCTTTCTCCTATAGACCTCTTCTGCCTTTAGGTAGATAAGCTCCTCCAGGAGCCCGTTCTGTTTCTTCATGGCATTCTGGAGTTCCTGGACCACCCCCACGATCATCTGGGTGCACTGCACCCAGTCGCTCACCTCCTCCTTGTCCTCCGTCTCCTCCAACCTTGCCTTCTTCCGAGGCTGCTCTGATTCCCTTGCCCTCTTCTTCTGCTTCTGTTCCAGCTTCACCTTGCCAGGCTGCTCACACTTCGCCTTTGCCTCCTGGCAGGGCACACATGAGGTCCCCTTTCCTGGACCCATTGTGCAGTCAAACCCCTGCTCCTCACACCTTCGACACTCCGGTACTGGCTTCACCCACGCTTTCCCTGTGCTGGAGCCTTGCTCCACTTGGATCTGTTGTGCCTGTACTCCAGTCAGTTCCACTCACTCAGTGCCCTGTTTTTGTACACACCTGTCTCCTGGCCACCGCCTCAGCCGCTGCTCACTGCCTCACTGCCTTCTCTGCCCATCTTCTCACTTCCTCCTCCACCTTCCTCTGTGCCTCCTTCTCCTTCTTTGCCTTGGCCCGCCTCCTCTGCTCTGCAGCCTTCACATCCCATAGGCCATCATCGTCATCAGCATTCTCCACCAGGTGTTCATCGGACCACTTGTCAATGTTGGGGTAGGTGGTCATGGTTGGTTACTAGGCAGGAAAGCCAGAACAACTCCAGACTTTATAAATTTGTTCAAACTCCATTTCCAACTCTGGCAGAATTACCAAGGACACGTGATTCTTAATGGCCTTCAAGGGTTCAGGCCTAAGAGGGGGATACTGTCATATCCCAGATCCACAAGTCCAACTCTGATCCTCTGATGTCATTCTGATAACAACTCTGCACAACTCTGATCTGATTTCCTTTTATACCATGCTAAGCTTTAACATTCCATTCTGTTGCAATATGCTCCATTCCGTTACGTTCCATATTCTTATGTTCCATTCCATTCTATCTGTATTAGCATTAGTTCTGCTACCTAGACTCCTTCATGCAGTGTTAACTGCAGAGCACAGCTCCACACACCTCCGGTACATCTCCTACCTGACCTTCAAACTCCTTAGTCATCTGCTTTCTCCATAGTACACAAACCCCGTATTCTCGCCTGTAAATACCTCAGTTCAAATATCAATGAAACTTGACTACCTCTCCTCCGACTTGAACCTTGATGGTTCTCCTCTGACCTCTGACCCTCTGACCAATTCTGCTCCATAAATTCAGGACCAGGACTTGTGCAAGGGTGCACCACATATGGTGAAGCCAAGTCCCACTTGACCAAACTCCAGAGTTCCAGAGTTTCCTGGAGTTAGTCCAACCTAGTTTAACACTTGAGAGTGACAGTAAAAGCTCATCACCTTGAGAACCACTTGTGCATGTTCTGCAGCCAAGCTAGCCATGTCCATATCCCAGGCACCCAAGGCCTGCACAAGCAAGACTGCAACTCTGAAATCCAAACCAGAGGCCTCCATTCCAGAGGTGAACAAATAGTCAGACCTCTCCAACTCCTAAGGGTTGCATTGCCCTTTCCATACCTAACTCAGACTCAAAATGCATTCAGTCACTCTGAATCTGACCCCATCATGTCCCCTCATCATGTTCTCTGTCCCTCAGGTCCTTTCTTGTGCTCAGACACATTGGATTGGTCCACTCCACTCCTCTGCTCCTTCTCCTACTCTGCTCCTCCACTCCTCCTAACTCCAATCCTCCACTCCTCTGCTTCTTCTAACTCTGCTCTTCCACTCCTCCACCCCTACCCTGCCTTGTCCTTTGTGCTTGGTCACATTGAATCTCCTTGCTCTGCTCCTCCTAACTCCATACCTCCTTGCTCCACACCCCTGCACTCCACACCTTCTAACTCTGCATCTCCACTCCTACTCCTACTCTAACATCAACTCCTTTGTGCTTGGTCACATTGGATCTCCTAACTCCGCTCCTCTGCTCCTACTCCTACTCCTATTCCTACTCTGACCTCAACTCCTTTGTGCTTGGTCACATTGGACTTCCCTGCTCCGTCCCTGTGCTCCCATTCCTTTTCAGATCTCCTCCACCCCCACCTCCCATTCTGAAACCAGTGTTATCACTCTGATGACATTTATATCAACTCTGCTGGATGATCCCTGTCTCCTTGTTCTAGAAAACCACTGACTTGCCCACTACCAATCTGTTGATCGACAGGGAATTAGCAGTACCACATTCTGTTAACCTGGACATACCATGCCTGCAACTCGAAGCTTACCTCTGCAGCCTCCAGCTTTCCACCCCTTGCTGACTTCACTCCCCCCTCTGATACACTGTGTCTCTCAAACCTCCTGTTCTGCCATCTGGAGCTCAATCTCCAACCCCACCTCCATTTCTCTGGTGTTTGGACCCTAGTCCAATACCCTTGCAAGTCAATGGGACACCTCTCTGACTCCTTCCTCTCCGATTTCTCCAAATGTGCCCTTTTCTGGGCCATTTCTGACCCCTCCTCTGCTTCCACTCCAGTCTCTCCAGTTCATGGTCCTTGTACCTCTGACACTCCAGAAGCATCTCCACCCTCCCTTTCCCCTCAGTCAATCCTTGCTGTGCTTGGATTCCCTCTGTCTTCTCTGCTGCTCTTTGTTTTGCAGCTTCCTCAGCTTGCCTCTTATGGCTTCCTCCTTTACCCTCTGTACCTCTTTCTCTGTCCTCCATCCTTCTGACTCCAGTGAATCAGCACCATCATGCAAACCTCTAAAGGCCTTGAAGGATTCAGGCCTAAGAGGGAGATACTGTCATATCCTGGATCCACCACTTCAACTCCAACTCTCCAGATCTTCTCTGATCCAACTCTGATCCAACTCCGGATCATTTCCTCCAAACTCCGGACCATTTTCCTCTGGATGTAGTCCTTCGAACTCCAGACACTTCCAGAATGACTCGTCTCCATTCCAATGACATTACATTCCATACCTGTGTCCTCCATTCCATTCCTTCCATATTAATCTTAGTTCCACTCCTGAAACTCCTCTGTGCAGTGTCAACTGTGGAAGCACAGCTCTGCAGCACCTCCAGTACATATCCTACCCGACCTCTGAACTCCTTAGTCATCTGTCCTTTCTGTAGTATAAATACTTCATACAATACTCTGTAATCTTTAGCTCAAATATCGACCTAGCCTGACAGTCTCACCTCTGTCCCCTCTTGTCCAAGCCTTGATGGCTCAACTCTGACCCCCCTCCAACCTCTCTGCTCTGTAAATATGGGACTCAGACCCAATGTAAGGGCACACCACATCAGGTAAAGCCAAGTCCCATCTGACCAAAACTCCAGAGTTCCAGAGTTCCGGAGATCGTCCAACACAGCCTTAACAGATATGAACTCCAAGCATACCCCTTCCTTAGAAAAACCTCTATCCCCAAGCTGAGCAATCCATTGAAATCCCTACAAGAAACCCATGCTGAAGCCCTTTCTGCACACAAAAAAGCAGAACTTATCATGAAAAATCAAATTCACTCATGAACCCCCTCCTGGAAAACTGGAGATAAGGTGTGGTTCAAGGCCAAACACTTACAATTCCCCAGAAGATCCCTGAAACTCTCCCAGAAATGCTATGGCCCTTTTACCATCAAAAAAGTCATTACTTCTGGGGCATGTCAGTTAAAACTATTGGCAACCTAAAAGATGTACCCTGTATTCCATGCCATTGTCTTATCACCATTTGGTAGCATTCCCAAGTATGGTAATCTGTTCATCACACCATCTTTGGAAGAAATAGAAGAGGAGAAACAATATGAAATAGAAGCAATCATGAGTCACAGAGGCTCTGCCCAAACAACCACTATCTGGTCTGATAGAGGGGCTATTCTTCTGCCAAAGATACATGGGAACCCAAAGCAAACTTCAGTGGAGCTTCAAAGACATTGGAAGACTATAAGAAATGTCACCATCTCTAAGATACCATGTCTCACTGTCCCCACTTGTGGTGTCAATTCCTATTTCTTTGAGAAATGGCCTTCAATCAGATTGTTATCTCACTCAGCAACACCATTCCTGACTCCACAGAATCTTCTCTGACCTTGTCTCCATTCTTGTCCACCTGCAAACTTGCTTGCTGCCTCTGTGACCATGCTGTCTTGCCCACCCTAGAAGAGGCAGGGCAAATTCCCAAAGCCCCATCTGCATTTGCCCAGGTCCTGTCCACATCCACTTGTTCCACCATTATTCTACTGGAATTTATCCCACTGCACATCAACTGTCTCCCTTTTCTTTTCAGACATCATATCTACATAGCTACTCTCAAAGACCCAGGTCTACTTTTTCTTATGAAACATGACTACTTCTTTCTTTTATCATTCACCCTCCCCAGCCTAGTCCATATCTGCCATCTCCTTATGCTCTGTTGAAATTCATTTCCACATCCTTCATCGATGCAGCTTGTCTTAG
The DNA here is from genome assembly GCA_038089175.1 of Binderoboletus segoi. Lineage (NCBI taxonomy): Eukaryota > Fungi > Basidiomycota > Agaricomycetes > Boletales > Boletaceae > Binderoboletus > Binderoboletus segoi. The sequence continues at coordinate 16,230 of JBBPKF010000010.1, read as the reverse complement.
TCTGACAGGGCAGTCCCTCATTGAAGCAATCCAGTCCCTCCTTGGAGTACTCAATAATGCAGGATTTGCTAACATCATCAATGGCCTTTCTCTCATCATGTTTAAAGAACTCCTCATCAATATCCTTTCCAAATTATCAGAGATGGAGTATACTGAGTATTTTGATCCTGTTCTTCCTGCCTCTGAACCTGAAGATCTGATTCCATTCCTCCTTTCCTTGCTGATCATATCATATCTGTTTCTTTTCATTTTCAACCAGAATACACTGAGTTCTCTCATTCCAGGCAATGGTTCAACCTTCTTTCTCAAAACTGAAAAGCTGGTAAACACCCTGTCCAATCTAAGGTAACAAGCATTGATCCATCACACATGGAAATGGAGAAAGCCACATGAAAGGATGAAATTGATGTCAAATCCCCACTCTCTCCAGACAGACATTGTTTCACCTGCAATGAAATCAGACACCTTCATGCCCCTTGCCCCAGTTACCAATGCCCATACTGTGAGACATGACAACCACACCATTGGGCATCACACTGCCCATCACAGGTGTGGCCATTGTGGGGTTGAAGAACATATCATGAACAATTGTGTCTTCAAAGAGGAGACCCATCTTGTGACTGAACCCTGGGATGATTGACTGGAGCCTGGTAGTCTCCAAGCTAGAGGGGGGGTAATGTTACAATTTTCTCTCTTTCTTTTGTTTGCCATTCTCTTCTGTCAACTCTCTTATCTTCTCATAGACACTTGGGTCTCTCAGGTCCTACAAGGACTAATAGAAGCCTTCTTTCTTGCACTCACACTACATTTTCTTTTGCTTCTATACCTCCTTCAATATGGACACTTACCTCCTCACTGAGTTCTTGTTACACTCAGTCCTTATCTGATTTCTTCACCAATCTATTGAGTCACATTTTCTTCTTTGAAGTTCTTTCACTTTCTATATGTCATCATCTGCTGCTGTTCTTCCATGTTCTTCTTGATCCTATGGACCAGCCCTAAACCAGCCACTGTGTGTACTTAAGCCACTACCACACATTGTGTTCAGTATCTAGTTCTATGCAATCATACCTGACTTGCAAGGCTAGCATCTTCTGAGGCATCATCAACCTCAGTTAGCTATACTGACCTAGTAGAGAGTGCTGTCTTGCTTGCTGTGTTCTCAAATTGTCACCTTGCTGTAACACCATCCCACCTCATTGTAGATTGTCTCAACTTCAGTTGATAGGTCATCTGATGTAGGAAGCCACTGCACAAATCATTCTCACCTTGGATAGGGAGCCTGTCACTCCTCAGGTGCTAGTCCACAAGTACTGCATTAACATTATGAGCTTGACTTCATTCATAGTATCTAAACAGCTCCATCAAAGTCTTGCTCACCTCTTCACTCAGAACCTGATGGTACAGTGGCTCATTGAGTCCAGATCTGATTGACATATCATCAACAAGAGTAGCTGTGTTGCTCTCCACATAACAAAAGATCAAGCTCACTCCCTACAGTCAGCCATTGTACTGTAACTGCCCAACATTTTCAAGCCTCACCAAATCACTGGACAATCCAGGTGCCTTTGAGCAAACTCACACAAAGACCCCAGAACCAGTCATTGAAAATTAGTAGGAGTAAGCCTATCCTCCAAAGAAAGTCCTGAAGCAGCTCTAGAAGCATACTGATGGAACCCACCATCTGCCAGCACCCTTGCCAGGTTATTATCACCAAGAAATAGCCAACCCTCACTTGACCATGAGAAGCCAGAGGGTATAGAAGTTGACCCCCCACTAGAAACTGCCCAACCATCACCAGTCACTCCTATTCAACCATTAGCTTTGCTGGTAAACGCATTAGCTGGACCAGCCATTGGACCTCTGTTCATTTTGCAAAAAATAGCCCTAGGACCACCAGCATCATCCTCAACACCAAACCAGACCATCAGGTTGGAAAAGAAAGCAGGATATCTGGAAGAATTCTCTGGAGAACCAGAAGATATCAACCAATGGATCAAACAGATGACTACTTGGTTCACTCTGAATGCCCCACTCTGCAATGACAATTCACAAAAATATCTGTTGTCTGCAGTCACCTTACCAAGAAAAATGGACCAGACTTCACCAAAAAATGGCTTGACATTCTAACTGACAATACTACCCCTGCTGCCAACAAGACTTATGAAAAGTTTAAAGAAAACTTCATTGAAACATTTTATCTGTTTGATATGAAATCCTCCACTAAAGCAAAGATATAAACTTTGTACCAGGATGCCCTTGCTGACAGAAAGACTGGAAATGATGGATTTCAGGCTTACCTGTCTTACTAATCTTCCAATATCAGTTCCACTACTATGGAACCAATCACCAGTTGAAACCTGATAACTTTATCATGTATTATGTCCACCAACTTCACACTGAGAAAGGAATTCCCCATGGCCAGATCCTTCAAGTCCTCAAAACCTGCCTTGAAAAGAAAGGAAACATTGAAGAAGTAAAGAGTTTTTATCAAGGGGAGTAGGAAAGTCAATAATATATTGCTTTCATATTTGTATCTAGATCTAAAGGGCAATCCATGCATATTCCCATCTCCTTTCAGAACAACAGAAGTGAAAAGGTTGATGCCCTAGCTTTAGTTGATAATGGAGCAACTGGATGTTTCATCTCTTGGAGATTCATTTGAAGAAACCAAATTCCATTCTTCCCTCTACCCAAACTTGACCTAGCCGGAAATGTGGATGGAACTGACAATATTGGAGGAACCATTTGTTATTCCACCACACAAAAAATTGTAATCAAAGGACAGAATCCTATCTCCATGACTCAAAGCTTCTTCATTCTAAACTTAGGGAAAGAAGGTGTTATTCTTGGATATCCTTGACTCAAGAAAGCCAAACCAATCCTCAATTGGAAGATCAGAAACTTCCACCTTGCTATATCTGATATGATCTTGGAACCATGCAAACACCTAGAACAATACCTAGTACAAACTACAATCTCAATGACCATTTTCCAACAAGCAGACCAAGAAACTGTCATCCTCCCTGAATAGTACAAAGATTTTGCAGACATACTCACAGAATCCCCCAAAGGGAAACTACCTCCTCATCAAAACCAGTATGACTTCCCTATCATTATCAAAGAATTCTTTATCCCAAAAGTTGTCAAAACTTATCCTCTAAATCTGGCAAAACTCCAATCATGCAAAGAATTTATTTCAGAAAACCTTGAAGCTGGAAAAATCCTTCCTTCCTCTTCTTCCCAAGCTGCCCCATTTTTCTTCATAGCCCAAAAGGATGGAAAATTACAATCTTGTCAGGATTATCACTATCTAAATGAACACACTGTCAAAAGCACCTACCCTTTACCCCTCATTTTCAACCTTATAGACAGATTCAAAGGAGTTACTATATTCACCAAGTTCAACATTCAATGGGGATACAACAATGTCCTCATAAAGGAGGAAAACCACTGGAAAGCTGCCTTTATCACCCCAGAAGGATTATTTGAACCACAGGTAATGTTCTTTGGCTTCTCTAATGCCCCACCCCACTTCCAAGTGATGATGAACCACATCTTTCATGACACAATAGCAGAGGGATGGTTAAGCATCTCTATGGACAATCTAGCCATTGCCTCTTCTCACCTTCTGACTCACATCAAACAAACTTGAGGAGTACTACAAAGGTTTAGAAAAGAAAAACTCTACTTCAAGTTATCAAAATGTACCTTCAAAAGTGACCACATGGAATACCTGGGCATGATCATCCACCCTGGTTCCATCCACCTTGACCAAGTTACAGTTAAAGCCATCCAAGACTGGATCCCACCAACATCCATCAAAGGAATTTACTCTTTCTTGGGATTTTGCAACTTCTACCAACAGTTTGTCCCTGGATATGCCAACATTACTCAACCTCTCATTGACCTAACTAAATCAGACACAACATGGCACTGAAACACTGAACAAGAAACTGCTTTTTGCACCCTACAATCCCTCATGACTTCAGAACCTGTCTTACAAATGCGCAATGTCAACAAACCCTTTTCTATCATGACTGATGCTTTCCTAGTAGCATCTAGAGGGGTCCTTCTCCAAGCTGATGAAAATGGCAACCTCCACCCTTATGCTTACCACTCCCAATCTTTCATTGACACAAAAGAAACTACAACATCTATGATCAGGAACTCTTACCTGTTATCCATGCTTTAGACACTTGAAAACATTACCTCTGAGGCACTGGCCAGCCTGTTACAATCCTCACTGATCACAAGAATCTCACCTGTTTCTGACAACCCCAACATCTCAATTGGTGACAAGCTCGATGGCTCATGTTCCTACAAGATTTTGATTTACAGTTCACATCCATTCCTGCTGCAAAAGTAGTCCCTGCTGATGCTTTATCCCACTACCCATATCTGACTTCCATATCTGATAATGAACATGTTACCCTTCTCCCAGACTTCTTTGTTAATACTCTTGACATCACCATCTCTTTGAAACTGGCTAAACCCATGGCTAGTGATCCTTTTGTAATGAAAATCCTAAATTCCCTAACAGACAACTCCCCCCTTTTTTCCAGATCTTCTGCTTCTGACTGGTCCTCCAGTGATGGCTCTCTATACCATTAAAATCACCTTTATGTTCCACCATCTCTCTGCATTGACCTACTAAAACATCATCACTCCTTTCCTGCTTTTGGACATGATGGAGTATTCTGCACACAAACCTCCATTATGAAAGACTATTGGTGGCCAGGAAAGTCAACTTACATTCAGAAATTTGTTCTCAGATGCCCAGCTTGCCAAGCCAACAAGGTCAACATATATCCCACTGTACTCTCATTGTCACCTATCCCCTTGACCTGCACACACCCCCTCCAGCAATTATCTGTAGATCTTATCACTGACCTTTCTCCTTCAGGGGACTATGATGCTGTCATGGTCATGGTAGATCACAGACTCTCAAAGGGGGTAATTATCCTACCTTGTTCAAAAAGCATTAATGCTGAACAAGTTGCCCAAGTCTTTTTCAATAATGTATTTCCCAGATTCAGCCTATATGACAAAATCATATCTGATCAAGAATCACAATGCCTCTGCTTTCTCTCAGAAATAGCTAGATTACTTGACTATGACATTGCCCTTTCCACTGTCCATCATCCTCAAACTGACAGACAAACAGAAAGAACAAATTAGAAACTGAAAATATACTTAAAATTCTTCTGTAAATAAAGCCCCTCATCCTAGACTGATTTCCTTTCCATAGCTGAATTCTGCCATAACTCCTTTGTTCATTCCGCCACAAAATACATCCCATTTTACCTAAAGATAGGATATGAACCCTGTGCTTACCCACTGATCAGAAAATCCTTCCTTCCTTCTTTAGAATAACACCTTTCCCTCCTGAACTCCACTAGAGAAGAAGTGAACATTACTCATTACAAAGCATGCTTGATAATGAAAGATCAGATCAACTACAAGTTCAAACCATGGAAACAGGGTGATAAGATGTGGCTAGAAGTAAAGAATCTATGCTTCCCTGGTTCTCATCCCAAACTATTGGCATGATGTCATGGACCATTTTTGATCAAAAAAGTAATCCCTCCACTTGCATACCAACTCAAACTCTCCCCCACTTGGAGAATACATCCAGTTTTCCATGCATCACTCCTTTCATCTTCCAAACAAACCACAGATGCAGAATTCCATTCTTAAAACCCCCACCTGTGGAGATAGACAGAAATGAAGAATATGAAATAGAAGCCATTTTAAGCCACCATGGATTGGCTAAATGATGACAATACCTTATCCATTAGAAAGGATACTCTTTAGCAGAAGATACCTGGAAACCTAAACAGAACCTTGATCATTCCACAGCCATCTTAAATAAATTGTTAAACTAGGTTGGAACTATCTCCAGAAACTGCAGAACTCCAGAGTTTGATCAGATGGGACTTGGCTTCACCATATATGGTGCACCCTCGCATGAGTCTGGGTCCTGAATTTACAGAGCAGAGTTGGGTCAGAGGGTCAGAGGTGAGTCATCAAGACTTGAATGGAGATAGACAGTCAACTCTAGTGGGTTGAGTTGATTCAATATTCAGACTGAGGTATGTACGAACAAAATACAGGGTTTATATATGGAGGAGAAATCAGATTAGTGGGAAGTTTGGAGGTTGGGTAGGGAATGTGCCAGAGGTGCTACAGAGCTGTGCTCCACAGTTGACACTGTATGAAGGAGTCTGAGAAGCAGAACTAATCCAAATATGGATGGAATGGAATGGAACATAACATACTGGAATGGAGAGCATAGCCTGAGTCCAAAAGGAAAGGGATCAGAGATGGAACGAGAGCAGAACAGAGTTATCTATGATGAGTCAGAGATAGTCAGGAGGGACCAGAGATGGTGTGGAGAGCCAGAGTTGGCCCAGGATATGACAGTATCCCCCTCTTAGGCCTGAACCCTTAAAGGCCTTTAGAGATGCATGTGACATTTGTTGAAAATGCCGGAGTTGAAATCGGAGTTTGAATGGTTATAATTCTATAAGAACTGGGTGTCTGTTTGAATTGTTCATCTATTATCCTCTACCATGTCCACATATCCTGACATCACCACTTGGTCCAAAGAGTGCCTTGCAGAGTCTGCCAATGATGACAATCTTTGGAGTGTGAAGGCCACTGAGCAGAGAAGGCAAGTAAAAGCGAAAAAGA
>JBBPKF010000008.1:0-31930 GCA_038089175.1 Binderoboletus segoi | reverse complement strand
GAGTCCAGAGGAAGAGAGCTGGTATCTGAGGTACTTCATGGTGTCCATATGGAATTCACATTTTTCTGGTTTGACATAAAGTCTGTGTTTCTAGAGTTGCCAGAGAACCTCTTGGACATGCTCTTTGTGGAATGCATGGTCAGCAGAGAAGATGAGGATGTTGTTCAAATACACAATCACAGAGACATTGAGAAGATCTGCAAAGATGGAATTGACAAACTGCTGGAAAGCTGCAGGGGTGTTGATAAGTCTAAATGGCATGATGAGCCATTTGTATGATCCGTAGCACATCCAGAAAGAAGTCTTCCATTTGTCACCCTCAGCAATGTGGACCAGATGGTACACATGCCAGAGGTTGAGCTTGGTGTAGATCTTTGCACAGCTCAGAGTGTCAAGAAGATTGGAGATGTGGGGGAGCAGATAGTGGTCTTTCTTCATGATCTTGTTAAGGCCTCAAAAGTCAATGCAAAGGCAGAGTGAACCATTCTTCTTGCAGACAAAGAGGACCAGAGCAGTGTGAACAGAGGATGATGGGCAGATAAAGCCCATGGAAAGGTGTTTGTTGAGGAACACTTGAAGGGACTTAAGTTCAAAAGGGGAAAGAGAGTAGGTGGTGCCTATCAGAGGGAATGTGCCTTCTTCCAGATTGATCTTTAGATCAAACAGGTGATGTGGGGCAAGGGTGGAGGCCTTGCTTTGCTGAACATATCTGTGAAGTCATGATACTCCAGAGGAACTCTGAAGAGATCAACTGGATCAGGAGTGGTGGAGGCAGAGTGGAGATTGCTCTTCTGAGGGCAGAGTTGCAGACTGAACTGCATGGAGCCCTCTAGGCAACAGGTGAGTGTGAAGGCTGGAGTGCTGATAAGCGCAATTAGCAGAGCCTTGTGGTTGGAAAAACATGGTGGATCGGAGGAGACAGGGTCAGCCATAGGAGTAGAGGACAGATGCTGCAGAGATGAGCTCAGGGTTGTGGGCATGGCTTGTCCAGGTAAGCAGAACAAGATACTGTTTGAGACCCAATCAATCAACAGATTGTAGTGGGTGAGCCAGTTGTGTTCTAGCACAAGGAAACAAGAGCCATCCAGCAGAGTGACATAGAATGTCATCAGAGTGATGTCACTGGTTTTGAAATGGATGGAGAGGTCAATGGCTTGAGTGATTGTGGAGTTCGAGGTTCTATCAAAGAGATGGAGTTGGAGCAGAGGAATGGAGTAAGGGGAAAGTCCATGTGTATTGACAAATTCACTATCTATGAAACAATTGGAGGAGCTGGAGTCTAACAATGCAGGAAAGGAAGGGATGTCATATGATATCAGAGAGATGGAGGGCATAAGTGATCTGGGGTCAGAAAGAGTGGACACATTGAGTTAGATTTCCTTTGGAGCATGGAAAGAGTCAATGCAATCTCCAGTCCATGTGAAGTCACAGAGGCTGCTGACTATTTTTTGCCTCCAAGGAGACCTCCAGTTTAGCTTCTGGAGTCACAATCCTGGTCATGTGAGCCTTGGCCACTTGAGAAGTGGACTTTGAGCATTTCTTGGCCATGTGGCTGGCTTGACCACAGAACATGCACAAGTTGTTGTCAAAGCAGCACTTGTGCTCTGCTGCTGTGAGCTTGTCATCTCTTCCAAGCTTCGATTACAAGTCTGGCTTAGGAGGAGTGAATGCTCCAGAGGTGCTGGAGGTGCTGGTGGATTTACCCTTGGACTCCTTGAAGGAGCCAAAGGAGCCAGCAGAGGTGGTGGAAGGTTTGTTGGACTTCAGAGGGTTAGGGAAAGGCTTTGCCTGGTGACTCAATTCTGACTTGTGCTCCCAGTAGCATGCATCAATCATGTGAGCAAGTTGACAGAGGTCTACAAGCATGGAGGGCTTTCTGACATGTGAGATTTTGTCCTTGATGCAGTCCAGGAGGCTGTTGTAGAAATAGTGCTGGAAGGCACCATCTCCATAGCCCTGTACTTGTGAAGCAATCTGGTTGAATTCTACAATGTATTTATTGATCTTTTGACCATCTTTCATGGCCAAGTGATCGAGCTGGTGCTCCATATCTCTGACAGGGTCATGCAGTCCAAAGTTGGTTTGAAGCTCAAGAATGAACTCCTTAAAGTTGTCCATCCAGAGTGAATGGAGTATGGGATCCTCCATCTGCAGGAGGTCCAGTTCAAACCATTCTAATGCCATGCCCTTGAGATAGGACTAGGCAAACATGACCTTGGCACAGTTGGAGGCAAAAGCTTTGGGGCAATCTTGGAAATTTAGTTCACATTGGACCAAGAAAACCCAGAGTTTGCAGGGTTCCATCCCATCAAACTGGTCTGGTTCTCAGACTTTGGTTCACTGCAAGGTTTCAGAGGGTTTGTGGTGGGAGGAGCAAGCAAGGTCATGAATGGTGTTAGCCAGATTGGCAAGGGTGTCATGTGGGATCTGCTCATCTCTGAAGGATTCAGGGTCTAAGTCATTCCCTTGGAAATTGGAGTCACCATCAGAGGAATCTTCTCTGGGCTCATCTGAATCTCCAGGATTGCTGTGGTTACTCAGAGTGTGAAATGGGAGCAGGGTGTGTGGAGTGCTAGGGTCATCTAAAAGCTCCTCAATGTGAGCTCTGGGAGTGAGGGTTTGTGGGGGAGGAGGTGGTCCCTGGAATGTGGAACCAGGATTTTGTCTAGTGGAAAAACTGTGAAACTGTTTGATGAGGTCTGGATCTCAGTGACTGTTGCCAAAGGCATTCAGGGGATTGTAGTGGGGAGACAAAGGGGCATAGGTGATGGCCTGAGTGCAGGCTTGAGTGACTCTAGTGGCCATTGGGGTATGTGGACTTCATTGCAAGTGGGAGTTCAAATATACTGTTAAACTAGGTCAGACTAACTCTGGGAAACTTCAGAACTCTGGAGTTTGGTCAGATGGGACTTGGCTTCACCATATGTGGTGCACTCTTGCACAAGTCCTGATCTCAAATTTACAGAGCAGAGCAAGTTGGAGGGTCAGAGGTCAGAGGAGAACCATCAAGGTTCAAGTTGGAGGAGAGGTAGTCGAGTTTCATTGATATTCAAACTGAGGTATTTACAGGCTGGAGTATAGGGTTTATATACTACAAAGAAATCAGATGACTAAGAAGTTTGGAGGTCAGGTAGGAGATGTACTGGAGGTGCTGTGGAGCTGTGCTCTGCAGTTGACACCACATGGAGGAGTCTAAGTAGTGGGGCTAATACTGATAGAATGAAATGGAACATAATAATATGGAGCATATCAGAATAGAACATAACAGAGTGGAACATTAAAGCATAGCATAGGTACAAAAGGAAATCAGATCAGAGTTGTGCAGAGTTGGTATTGGAGTGACATCAGAAGGTCAGAGTTGGACTTGTGGACCTGGGATATGACACTTTCAAATGTGCATTTGGAGAGTTTTAGGTAAAGCTTTTCCTTGCAGAAGCATTCCAATATACATCAAGATCTTTCCTGATGTAAGGAAAGATGAGATGAGGCTATGGCTAAATCATCCATGTATATGCTCAACCATCCCTTAGCTATCATATTGCAGAATAAGTGGTTCATCATTGCTTGGAAGTGTGAAGGAGTATTGAAGAATCCAAAGAACATAACCTGAGGTTCAAAGAGCCTTTCTGGAATAATAAATGCTACTTTCCATCAATTTTGTTCTTAGATAAGAATGTTATTATATTCCCATCTGATGTCAAATTTGGTGAAGATGGCAGCATCCTTGAACCTGTTCATGAGGTCAGAGATAAAGGGTAACAGATAGGTGTTTTTAATGGTTACCATGTTCATTCAAGTATTGGTAGTCTTGGCATGGCCAAAGTTTTTCATCCTTTTTCACTATGAAGAAGAAAGAAGCAGCTTGTGAAGAGAATAATGGCAGAATTTTTCCTTTTTCAAGGTTCTCCTAGATGAAGTCTTTATATGCTGAGAGTTCCAATGGGTTTAGTGGATAAAGTTTTGCTACTTTGGAAATGAAGGAGTCTTTCATGTTAATGGAGAAATCAAACTGCCCTCAGAGTGGGGGTAGTTCTTCTTTTGGGGGTTCATCAAATACATTGGCAAAGTCCTTGTAATGGTCTGGGAGTGTATTTTCTTCCGGAGAGCTTTGTTGAGTTATGGAAGTGGAAATGGTGGTGTGAGCAAGATATTAATCAAGGTGTTCACAGCTTTCAAAAGAGGTTTGGGTAGGTTTCTGGTTGTCTAGATAGAATTTTCCCATTTGCCAATTGATAATGGGGTTAACTTTCTTTAACAAGGGGTGTCCTAGGATGATGTCCTCCTTTCCTAGGTTTGTGATGAGGAAATGGTGTACTGATGTGACTGGCTTATTTTCTAAGACTGTGATTCTTCTGGTGGTATAATAACAAATTGTTTCTCCTGCATTGTCTGTTCCATCCACATTTCTTGCTAGAATAGGTTGGGATAATTTGGAGAATGGGATTTGATTTTGTCAGGCAAATTTCCAGAAGATAAAACATCTGGTAGCTCCACTGTCAATGAGGGCAAATGCATCAACTTTTTGACTTTGTATGTTCTGAAAGATAACAGGAATATGCATAGATTGTCCTTCAGATTTAAATACAAATATGGAAGCTAGTTGTTGGAGAGGAGGCATTGACTTTTCTACTCTCTGTTTGGAAAATCCTTCAAGTTCATTTTCTTTTCTTCACTCTCCAAGCAGGTTTGGAGGACCTGTATGATCTGATCATGGGGGATTCCTTTCTCATTTTGGAGACACTGTATGTAGGACACCAGAGAGTTGTTGGGGTTCCTGCTGGTAGACAGTTTGGTAGTAGTGGCTTTCATATAAGTGGGATGATACAATGGTCATGGTTTTTTAAATGAAGGGTTTTCTTTGGAGTGGTTAGAAGACCAGCATCTGCTTTTCTTGCAGATGAAGCATCTTTTTCACAGAGTAGGGTGGTTCTTTCTTCAGGCCTTAAGTGGACAAAGTCAATATTCATTGTGTTGGGATCTCTAGTGGCCTGGTGAGAGACTGCTGGGGCAAAGAACTGCCTTTCCCTCCTGAGGACTTTGGCTCTAGTGTTCTGGGTATGGAAGACAATAGCTTTGTTCACCCATTCTTTAATGGTGGTCAGGATTGGTGACATCATACAGATCAGTTGGAGAATCAGCTGACTCAATCCTAGAGAGGAGTAGTAGATTAGGGATGGATCATTGGTGACTTTTGCTCTGGCAGCAAGATTTTGAAATTCAATGAGGAATCCTTGAAATCCATCATCACCAGTTTTCTTATCCACAAAGTTGCTTTGGTGAAGGATAGCAAGTTTTGCTCTTGCTGCAGATTCCATATTGTGGGAGTAGAAGGTTTTGACAAAGTTGGCAGTAAACTTGTCATAGGTTTTGTCAGCTGGCAAAGTGTTTGGATTTGTCAGGATATCTAGCCATTTTTTGGCAAAGGTCTTTCCATTTTTCTTGATAAGGCAACTGCATGCAACTGCAATTCTTGCCTTGTTATCATTATAGAGCACAGAGTTCATGGCAAATCAGGACATCATTTGTTTGATCCATCAATTGATATCTTCTGGTTCTTCAGAGAATTCTTCTGGGTATCCAGCTTTTCTTTCTGCCATGGTTGGCAGTTGGGCTGACAGTGGGGTGGGTGGTCAACTGGGTGGTTGGACTGGAGGTTGGGCAGGGAGTCCTAAGGCAATTCTTTGGTGTATGGCTGGCAGGGTGGTGAGTTGTCCTGCTAGTGCACTGACTAGTGATTCCAAGGGGTGATCTGTAGCAATAGGTGAGGGATGGGCAGTTTCAAGGGTGTCAACCTTGATATCTTCCAGTTCCTGAATGCTGGTGGCAGGTAGGTTTTCACTGGGTGGATTCATGCTAGCTTCACAATGTTGGAGATTTCTGAGATCTTCATAGAATTAGTCCAAGGGAGACTAAATCTTCCTGATATTTGGTGAGGGTTGGAAATGGTGGGCAATTATAGCACAATGGCTGTTGCTTGGGGACAAGCTTGATCTTTTGTTATGCAGGATGCAACACTGTCTTCAATAGTGTGCCAAATTGGATCTGAATGTTCCTCTTGAAGGAAGTCTCTGCACTATTAGCTGCTTGGTTGCTTGACTTAGAAGTGGTTACTTCATGTGTTCAGACAAGGATTCCTTGCACACAAGATTGAGAAAGACTGTGTGATAATTGTGCAGATCAAGCTAAGTAACTACTATACAGGAAGCAAGACTTTATAGGGAGATTCAGGAGCACAGACCAAGAAATAAAAGGGGAAAGTATAAGTTATAAAACATGCAACAAGGAATGCAGTGGAACATAATGGAAGGGTGAATTACAAACCAGTGCTGTGTTGACTAAAAGGTAGTGACAAATAGACTGAGATATTGGATGGGAATGTTGGGGACACAAAGCATCAATAATGAGACAATACTTAGAAAAGAGGCCTGAGTCCAGAGATTACAAAGATCAGCCATAGGATGAGAAGGATCTGATGAAGAGTGTCTATAAAAAGGATGAAGTTAGGGGCAATGACATGGGAGAAATAAAATTGTAACAGTACTAGAATGAAATGGAGAGTTATGGAATAGAGAGGGCTGTGAGTCATATTGTAATAGTCTGAAGTAAGAAACTAAGTATAGAATGGAAAAGAGGCTGGAGTTGATATGGAGTTGAATCAGAAAATATCTGGAGGGTCAGAATTGGTGCAGTGAATTCTGGGATATGACATAGTCTGAGTCTAAGTAACTACATATAAATCAAAATCAGACCAGAGTTGGGACAGAGATGATAATAGAGTGGCTCCAGAGGATTGAACTTGGACTTGGTGGATCCAAGATATGACACACATATCAAGAGGCTTGATTGCAATCAATACAGCAGTGGAGCAATCATGCACTACTACAGTTTCCATCCACACACCGCATCAGTCAGTCACTAATGGTACAGGCCACGGTTCAACCCTCCTACATAGGTACCCTTCATGTACAGTAATTCCCTTTTTTTGCTACAGACCCAGCTAATTAGCACTCAGGAATTGTGAAAAAGCCATCACCAAAGGATTACATTGGTTCTACTGCTTGACTGATGCAGTAAATCAGCCAGAATAAGTACAGGGTATGTTCACATGGATTATTCGGTCGTGTGGTGTCAGCACAAGCCTTGTTGCCGTAGCAGCCAGCCGCCGTCAAATGCGTCATGTAATGGTTTTCGGACAATGTGTTCGGACATTCGGACGTTCGGAACATCCAATCGCAGGTGTCCTCGGCTTGGTTCCCGGATCCGCCCGGGGCGGTAAATCGAGCTCGGAATTCAAACTCCGATAAGTCCAGACAGAAAGGTGGACCCTAACAGCGCAACCACCCCTTGCACCTTACTATGCCAACCTCGCCCAAATCCACAGAGCGAAGAGTCAAGTTTCTTAAAGCCTTCTGGTATGAATTTTGGGGCAATGTTTCTACTTTCAAGGAGAGCGATCTACCTCGATCCCGGACCATGGAGGTTATCGATCTTGGGGAGCACCTTAGGGCAGCGCTACTTTTCTGCAAGTACGCATCGCGCAAGCTCGTCGTATTTGAAGAGTATCGTAACGCAATAAACGAATTCGAGACCGAGACCGCCACTTATGGGAAAGGCGCCTGTATCTTGGGACAACCCGGCATTGGCACGCAGCCCCACATGATCTGGAACTAACAGTTGCTGACCACGAACCACAGGCAAGTCCACATTTCTCGTTTATGCTGCCATCCATCGGCTTCGCAAGAAACTGCCGGTAGCCGTTCAACTTTCCTTGGACGACTGTGATGACGCATATATTCTTTTTTCTAAGCATGGCGCCGACCCTCACGGCCGTTTAGATACTGCCGAGTTGGAAGCTTATCCTGGTATATGGGCACTCTCGGATTCCAATGACCGTGTTTTCATCCCCACGGTGGCGTTCACGGATGCCTTCGGCGTTCGGGTCTTCCAAGCAGCCTCTCCCGCAGACAAGCGGTGGAAAGGGTGGACGAAGGGACCGATCATTCATCGATATTTCATGGATCTCCCATCTTGGGAGGATATCAGAAATTTCGGGCATGTGGTACGATTCATTGCCGCCAAGCTACCTGACCAAACACGGCCCTTAGCTCTGTTTTTGGGTTCGGTGAGAAGATGGAAACTTTGGCGAAGAAATGGGGGCGTGTTCCCCGCACGCTACTGGAATTGTGTTCCAATCCCCATATGGAGGAAGAACTTGAGGCTACTACGATGGAGTATGCCAGGGATGCCGCCCAGAACATAAGTGAAGCCTTTGCGGCGATACGTCATGGGGACGGTCCGCGTTTTCCTGGCGCTTCATCCATTTTTTTTATAAGACCTGTCAAGAAAGACAACTCCATCGTTCGTTATCTTTTCACCGCGGAGGTTCCTACACACTGGATCGCGGCGATGTTAGGTGACGCGAGCAGAGAGGAGATTGTCAACCAAACTCAATTTTTCACTACATTGTCTGGGCATCCTCAAGGCTGTTCTGCTGCAAGATGGCTGTTCGCAAGCTTTATGCATCAGTACCTGGGCTCTGGTGGTAAACCTCTTACGATCCAGTGGTATGATGCCGAGCCTACGACGATCGACCTGCCCAGATCCACCGTGCGTTGCAACATCAAGGATTTAAACAGTCCTCCACCCTTTTACTGGCGCCCAGCACCGACATTCCCAGGGATCGACGGCGTCGTGTTCACCAAAGACTGTCTCTACTTTGTCCAGGTGACGATCGGCTCTAATCACACCAGTCCTCAAGACGGTGTGGACGAGATATGGAAGGGGACAATCACCGCTGAGAACTCTGACCCTCAACCGGGTCTGGATAACATATGGCGTCATTCCAAGAACGTGAAGGATAAGGCTTTATGGTGGAAGCTCTTATTCATTGGTCACGACGAGGGCAAGATCGAAGCGGTTTCAAACCATTACGCGGATAAGCTGGTGTATGGACCGAATACACGCCGTCGCAAATTGCCAGTGGGACGGGTCGCTCTCAAACCTACCACAGACTTATTCAATGGCTCCCAGTATCAGTATAGGGTAAGTGGTAAAGTATACCTAGCGTGATTGCGTTAATCACATTACCTATAGAGTTTCGCGCGTGACGAGTTACAGGTGTCAATGGGTTAGGTACAGTGATCGTTGTTCTACAACTTCGTATTTTACTAACCATTTTGCATCTTTTTCGACAGAAAGGATGAGCGAAACAACGTGTATGATAGCTTCACGAATTGGACTTGTCGGCCCCACATTTGAAACAGACAGAGAATGAGAGCCAGACGACGAGGCAGTGGATACGACGTGTCTACTAGAGAGGATGAGCTCTGAAAATGAATACATCATGCCAGCATACTGTGATGGTAAAGGGAAGACTTGATAGCACACAATAAAATATCTTCTTCCAGTGACCAAGCTCAAATGGAGACAGAAGGTCGGGCTGGTACTTGTTCCGGCCGATTTACCGAGGCCTGGGGGGGGTGGGAACGGTGGTGGTGCGTGGCGGTGCCCGATTGCTCCACCCCCCGAATGCCCGATCTCGATCGAGTTCTGCGAGTTCCTCGGCGGCACGCCAGCCAACGAACGGGAATGCTGCGTCAGACGTCCCTGCCCCAGTGGCCACGCTCGAATGACGAAGGCGACTCCGATTGAAGAGTTCCTCGGCGCAACGGTGGCTGACGAACAGGAATGCTGCGTCACATGCGTCCCGCGTGCTCAGCGGCGACGGGACAAATAGTGTAGTTGAATAAACTAGTGACAGCTCTAAAGGCCTAGAGCTACAACGTGACAACAAAGAATAACTTGTTCTCGGGGTGAGACACTGGTGGTGGTATGCCTATAGCTACAATAGTACTTTCTTGATTGATACAGAGTGCTGGGTACTGCTGAAAGGGTGACAAAGCAAAGTGAAGATAGTCCTGTCGAAGCCCCAACATGAATTGAAGTTGAAGGAGAGGTCAAGGTGGCAGTGGTATGATGGTATTGATAGATAGTGACGTGGCTGAGTCCATCACATGATGGTGGGTCATTGTTGATCTCTGAGGCTTGCATGGCCCCTGGTTGCTGCCTTCATCTCCATTGTCAGGTTTCTCCACAGCATACCTGGTCTGCCTGATGGTCTTGCAGGTTGCAGTGAAGCCTTGGGTGGTTTGCAGATATTCAGACATGAAAGTGGCATCATTGTGGCCCTTCCTGGGTATGTGCATGGTGACACAGTGGCACAGAGTGAGTGGAGATATAAGGAGCATATCTCTTGTATTCCTTTGCAATGAGGTGTTGGTGCCTGTTATGATTCTCCCTCAAGTTTCTTTTTTCATCCATTCACCCATTCAACTCCACAGACTCCCATTTCTTTTCTTATGATGACTCATCCCCTTTCACTCATGTAACCATATCTCACTTGCCTCATCATCATACCCTTTCTCCACATTCTATCTGATTCCACAGACTATTTGTCATCTTGCTTTACTTATGTTCTATCTCTTTCCATCACATTTCATGACTAGCCCTTAACCTCTTGTGCTTGTCTATATAACCCAGTCATGTACCCCATGTATTCCCAAGCTAGTTCTCCTCAAATCTCATCTGGCTTCACCACTTAGTCCACTGCTCTAGGGCCCTCTCATATCTGTGAACACTTGAGTCAGAAGTCTCTGTCTCCTCTTCTTTTTCAAGAACCCTTGACCCTACTTGGCATAACTGTGAGCCAGTAGACCTTGAAGGCACTGTGTCCTTATTCTTGATAACACTCTGTTCATACCCCTTGCTCTCTTATCTGCCAGTTCACTAGGCTACACCTAACCTTACCCAGAAGTGTGAGCTAGTAGACCTTGACAAAAGTCAGGTGGCTGAGGCACTTGAGGTGGTGGTAAAAAGCAAGGTTCTGAACAACTATGGACATACCTACTATGCTTGGTACACTTATGTAAACTAAATACTAACTGTGGCAAGTGTGATCTCCAACACACCCTGTCAAATGAGATACAGTCTGTGGGTACAGCAGAAACAGTAAATGATTAGGGAGAATGTAAGGGGAAGAAATGGAGTAGCTAATATGGTGAGAGTGAGGACAAGTCTGAATCAGAATGATGGTGGGTGAGGTTGGTCTTTTTGGGTTTTGAAGGTTCCTTGTTTGTCTCCTCACTGGAGGTGGAGAATGGGCAGTCTCCAGTGAAGTGACCAAATCCACAACATTTGAAGCATCAGACCTTTCTCTCTGAGTCACATTTTGACTTGCCCTTGCTGCAGGAGCAGTGTGGCTGTGCAGCACTGAATGTGGTGGCTGGGGCAAAGGTTGGTTGCAGATGGAATTCCTTGTTCAGCATCTGGGTGACAATGGAGCTAGTAGTAAGGTTATCAAGGGATGTTGTGCCAATGGTGGTGATGAGTGAGGAATATTCAGAAGGAAGACCACAGAGCAAGGTCATGATTATGATTGTCTCTGGGACTTCAAATCCAGCACCCTGGAGTTGAAAGGTGAGGTCTTGAACTGATGCAATTCAGGACTTCATTAACTGGTCAGATCCCTTTTTGTTATGCTAGTCTTGTGTACTAGCACCAGGCGAGTGAACTGCTTCTTGTACTAAACCTGGGAATAATGTGTGCTTGTTAATGTCAAGCAACTTATATATGAAGTTGATGGTTGTGTTGTGGCATGGCAACACTTTGAGGAGATGGTGTTCACCACAAGGCCTATATAGCTTGTAAGGATGGTGAGACCTTAGAGATACTAGTCTGCAAGCAAGATGGTATTCAAGCACAAAACTAGATACAGAACACAATGCACAGTAGTGACTTATATACAGAGGGTGGCTGGTTCAGGGCCAGCTGATAGAATAAGAAAGAATCAGAAAGAACTGCTCTGTATGGCATCATATGGAATCAGATAGAAAGTGATAGAGCATCATATAATTGATGAAGAGATCAGATAACAACTGAGTATAGAGAGAACTCAGTTAGGAGGATATCATCTGATGTGGAGTAAGTAAAGATAAAGTAAAAGATGTAGTGTAAGGGTGAGCATAGCAAGAGCAGTGAAGCTGCATAGTAGCTTGAGAAGAAAAGTGTCTATGTAATGTCATAGTGAGTAAACAAGGATAGCATGAACAGACAGAAAGAGGGAAAACCATAACATTACCTCCCAGCTAGCATGGAGACTACCAGACTCCAGTCAATCCTGAGGCTCCATCATGAGGTGCATCTTCTCCTTGAATGGACAGTTATCAGCAATATGTTCTTTGGTGCTGCAGTGTCCACAAGTACAGTATGGGCAATGTGATGCCCAATGGTAAGACTACCACCATTTGCAGTAGGGACATTGATATTTGGGGCAGCTGGTGTAAAGGTGGCTGGTCTCATTGCAGATAAAACAGTATCATTCAGGGAATAGAGGAGATTTGGCTTTGACATCTTCATTCTGCAGTATCTTGCCATCTTTCAACTTTGACAGATCAACACATGTTGTCTTAGGTCAGATGGGGTGGTTACTGCCTTTCTGGTTTTGAAAAATTGGGTTGAATTGTTGATGAGGTCAATGGGTTTTGGCATGAGCAGTACAAAAGGCATGAGGGATAAAAGAAAAGTTGTTTACTTAATAGAATGGAAGTGGAAATGGGGATTAGAGAGGACAGTTTAGGAGCAGATGGGATTTCTGCAATGTAGATGGCATATTCCACCTCTGAGAGAGTGGGGAGGAGTTTGACTAAGAGGTCTTGGAACATGTGAGGGGGAAGTCCATCAATGACATTGGTCAGTCCAGCATTGTCCATGACTGAAAGGAGAGATTGAGTAGTTTCAGTGAGTGACTGGCTAGCCAGCCCAATGTGGGCCATGTTGGCAAATGAAGGGATGATGGTGGTGAATGAAGATTGAGAGTGTGCTAGAAGGTGATATGTACATACAAGATCAGGAAGTGTGTGAGATGTTATAAAGAATGGGGAGTGCTTGAGAAGGAAAATATGACTGGGATCTTCTAAAACAGCTACAAACATGTTGTGATAATGAACAGAAGGAAGGTGGTTGACTCTAAGGGAAATGAATTTGGGGAGGAACATGCTGTTGCATGACATGATACTGGGGACTTGAGAGAAAGCAGATGGAGATGAGTCCATTGGGGCTTCAGCATACTCTGAAAGAGAGGGAAATATAGCATGGTCTCAAAGGTGAGTGGCTAGTTCATGGGTGGATAATGACAGGAACAAGGTTGGAAATGAGTCTGGAGTTTCAGGGCATTGAGCAAAGGTGCTGCAAGAGGTGGAGATAGCATTGGAGGCCATTTCACAAATGAAGAGGTCTCAGTACCAGAAGTAGGAGTATTTAGACATGGGAAACAGAGACTGTGAATCCTTTTATATTCTTTCAACATTTTTGAAGCTTCACTGAAATTTGCCTCAGGTTCCCATGTATTGTCAGCTGATGAGTACCCTTTCCATCAGACCAGATAGTGACACCATTGGGTGGGCCCTTTATGACTCATGATCACTTTGATTTCATATTGTTTCTCTCCTTCTACTTCCTCTGGGGGTGGCATTATGAATGGAGTTCCATATTCCAGGGTGCTGTGAAGTGGGGATAGAAGGAATGCATGGAAAACAGGATGTACTTTCCATGTGGGGGAAAGATGAAGTTTGTAGGCCCAAGAGGTGATGACCTTATCAATTAAGAACAGGCTGTATCTTTGCTGGGACAGTTTTGGGGTTCTACCTGGGAAGCACAAGTTCTTGGCTTTGATCCATATCTTATCTCTGGCTTTCCATGGGGTAAACTTGGATCTGGTATGATTTTTCATCATGAGTGCTGCTTTTTCATGTGTGGCAAGAGCTTCAGCTCATGTGTCCTCAAGACTTTTCAATCTATCAGTTACAGCTGGAATGAAGGATTTGTTCAGGGAGAGGTAGGAGTAGAGTTCATACCTGAACATGATGAAGACTGGGGACTGTTTCATGGATGAATGTGGGGTGAAGTTGTGGCAGTACTCAGTATAAGGAAGCATTCAGACCCGATCATCAGGTTTGATGGCACAGAACATCCAAAGATACATTTCAATTTCCTGATTTACTCTTTCTGTCTGGCCATCAGACTGTGGGTGATACACTGTGGATAGAGAGAGGGAGTATTCCAATAGGTGTGTGAGTTCTTAGGCAAATGCTGATGTGAATTGTGGACCATGGTCACATATGAGTTTGTTATGAAGTCTGAACCATTTGGATACATGCTGGAAGAAATGTTGTGCTACACCCTTGGTGGAGATCATTTTGAAACATGGGCAAAGAATTACCCCTTTCAAAAGGCCATTGTTGACCATGACCATGATGGAATCAAATCTGTCAGCAACAGGGAGATCAGTAACAAGATCAACAGAGATTTTGTTGGCTTGACAGTCAGGACAGCTGGCAACAAATTTTCATATGAAAGTGGCTAATCTGGGCCACCAGTAGTTGTGCATAACATGGGTCTGAGTGCAGAAGATATTACCATGGCCTGCAGTGGCTGTACAATGGCAGTGGCACACAATCTTTTTGTGGAAGTCTGTGGGGATATAGAGGTGTTGTTGAAAGAAAAGTTGTTCTTCTTTGAAGGTCCAGTCCAAAGGGGAGTAGTGACTGATCAGTGACATGCCATTGGAAATGGCTTGAATGGTGGTCACAACAAAAGGGTCAGTGGCAGAGAAGTGGGCAATTTTGTTGGCAATGGCAAGGTCAAGGATGCAAACAAAGAGGTGGTCTGGAAGGAGAGTGATGTCAGCATCATCAGACTTGTATGTGGCAGAGTAGAAGTAGTGGGAAAGAGCATCCACAGGGGCAACTTGGGAAGTGGGGATGAATATGAACTGTAGATTAAAATCCTGTAGGAAAAGCATCCAGTGTTACAATTTTCCCTCTTTCTTCTTCTTTTTACCTATGCATGCCGCCTCCTACTCTTACACTTCACAGACTCTTGGCTCCAACACCTTCTACGTGGTGCCACTTGCACATTTACCCTCTTTCTCATGTTGTGATTATTGCTTCTTCTCTATATCCTTGAATACGGACACTATCCCTCTTACTGAGTCCACTCGGGTGCAGTCTTGCGCAAGATCATGTATCTTCTGACAAGTTCCTTCATATTCCATTCAGGTTCTTTACATTGACAATCTGCAGTTAATCTTGTACCTTCTATTGCATTCGATGGCACCATTTTCCTTTTCTGCTCTTCTCCTACCAGATGGTGTCATATTCTTTTACCTTCTCTGTTGTTCTATACCAGCCCTCAATTTCTCCTTACCTCTGTATATAAGTTGCTACTGCACATCGTAGTCTCTATTCTGTTCTTTCTGTACACTCCTGCAATCAGAGCAGTCTCTTTCTTAGGCCTCGTCACCCTAAGTTAGTTATCTCGACCTTGTGGTGCTAGCTGTCTCTAGCAGCTGTGTCCTCGAGTGTTGCCAAGCCGCGACACCAAACCCATGGTTGACCATACAGTATCAAGTCCATCAAGGTCGTCGAGCCCATAGAAGTGTAATACCTATGTGTGCTTGTTCGCTCTGGTATAGGGTGCTCTCACACCTTGAGCATCATCCAGCCATCAGCTGAGGAACCCAGTGAGGGTTGAAGAAGTTATGCAAGTCTTTGCTTCCAGCGTAACATCCGGTATGCTTGTCATTGAGATAGTTTCTGAGGAAAGTGGAAGAATATAAGATTTTTGTGGTCCATAAAAACAGTGACTGGATGACCCACTCCACACAAACAGTGTTTCCAGATGTCCAATGGATCACTGCAAGTAGTTTCTGATCATAGATGTCATAGTTTCATTCTGCATTGATGAAGGTCTGTGAATGGTATGTGCATGGGTGGTAGTCCCCATTTGCATCCATTTGAAGGAGTACACCTCTGGAGGTGACAAGGGTGTTGAAATATTCATAATGAAGTACTCTAGTAGTGTAGATTATACAGAAATAGTAAACAGTTCACACATCTCCAGATGCCTGTATATAAACAGTGCAGAGTCTGGATTTGAATAGAACTCTCAACTCCTTACCACAACATTCTAAGCAAGAACTCAAAGCCCATTAGGTGAGTAACTGCTGAGGCATTCCTCTGATCAAGTATGTTCTTCAACAGGTTATGAGCCCCAAGTGCTCAGCACTTGGATGGTGAAAACCTACAATGGTGTCTTGATGTGGAAATGCTCAGACTACTCTCTTACATTCCATCTTGATGCAGAAATGCTCAGACATGGAAAATGTCAACCACCTGCAAAGGCTATGTCCTTGATGCAGCCATGCTTAGGACTTATGGTCACTCTGAAACCTATGAAAGTAGAGAGAGACTACATATGTCCCTCTGAAATTAAGGGCTCTGGAATGTTCATGATGCAGTATAACTGCTTCCTTTTCTTCTTAAATGATGAACCAGGTACTGATGTTCTATCCTCCATAAGATTTTATCTACCAAAAATGTCTTCCACACTCAAAGAAATTGCTAAGCTCAATGGCACCAACTACCATCATTGGACCCAAGAGATGAAAGCCTACCTCTGCTTTCAGGGCCTTTGGCTCAAAATGTGCAAGCCTCACCCCTTCACCTCTGAGGGGTAGCAGCCTGCTGCTGACCTCAATGCTAAGCAGGAGGAATGGGATGAAAATGATGACAAGGCCCTCAGTGCCATGGTGCTCTGCCTGGAGCCCCACATTGCCTCCCACTTCACTAACACCAGCTTCACTGATGACCTCTGGGCTGAACTAAAAGGCTAGTATGACACCCCCTCCCTCACCACTGCCTACACTGAGTTCAAAGCCATGATGGCCCTCTCCTTCCATGAGAACAACCACCCCACCACCACTTTCTCAAAGCTCAATGCACACTTCATGCAACTTGAGATCTTCAATTACAGAGTGCCAATGAAGATCAAGACCATGATTGTTATGTCGAAGCTCCTGCAATATGCTGATTTCACCAATCAGCTCTTCAACTCAGTGAGCATCAAGGTAACAGAGAAGGAAGTAGAAATTCCTGACCTCAGAGAAATCAAAAAATTCATCACAGCAGCCTGGCAATAGTGTACCAACAAGTGGAAACTGGAGCAGCCACAGGCCCAGAAGGTGTCTGCAGTGAAGAAGAAAGGCCCCAACCCAAAATGGTGGAGCCAGCCAAGAAAAAATGGTGCAAAGGCAAACACTATGAAAAGGGCAAGAAGAAGTGCAAGCAGTGCAACTCCAACCACATCATGGCTGAGAAATCTGCTGCTTTCCTTGCCTTCCTCAACTTCTTGGAGGAGCCCATCATGCTTGACCCTACTGCCCTCTCAAGCTTTGTCACCACCATTGACCCATGCACACTTGCCCACACTTTCAGCATCACCCACTGTGGTGAGCCTGTCTTTCCTTAGGCCAAAATGGCCATTTCCCTCACACAGTGCCTGGGTATCCAGTCCACCATTCAAATGGTCTACAATCTGGACCAAGTTGCCAACTGCCACTACAACTGGTCAGACAGCCAACCCTCCTCATTCTGCTGCTCCCTTGCCAAAAGGCTTGAGGACACCACTGCCCATGAGGCAGACATGGAAGATATCAATAAAAGTCATTTCTCCTTCTGCATCTCAAGGATCCATAGCCACCACCTCCACAATGGGAGCATCACCTTTCTTTCCTTCATACAGGTCTGTGACCTACTCAACCATGCTATCAACACCACTCCCACCTTACTGGAGCAAGTCCTTCTGGTCTCTGCACCTGCCCTTGAGGTTTACCCCAAGGAAGAAACAATGTTGGAAGTGAGGGAGGTCAGTGTTGGCGACATCAAGTACTTTGATGAGTCTCTTGACCAATTTTTTGAGGCATCTGCAATGGACTGGAAAGTACCTCAATTCCTTTGTCCTTCCCTATATACTGACATGGTTTCAACCACTCCTCAGATCTGTCTCCAACCTTGTAATTACATAGATCATAGTTACATGTCTGAGTATGTAGCACTGGGAAACATGGACTCTGCTACCCCATTTTCTCTGTGTGATGAGTGCAGAAATGCAAATGGAAAAGGTAAAGAGAAAGCCAAACAGACAGACAAAGACATGGAGCATGGTATGTGGCTCCTCAACTTGGGTGCATCTTCACACTTCACATATGACAAGGGTAATTTTGTTGAGTATTCTGAATTCACCCAACCACAGTACTCAAGAACAGCAGATGGAAAGGCACTGATCCTTGACAAAGGGTCTGTCATCATTGAATTCAATGGTAGACCTATGCAGTTATTGCTGGTCATCTGTATGCCATCTTGCAGTGTCAAGCTCATATCTATGGGCACACTATTACAAGATGCTTGCATTGAGTTGCATACTACCATAAGTACCATTTCATTCTTTGACAAATGTGCCAAACAACAAATACTGTCATTCCACACACATGTCAATGAAACAATGTACTGAATGTGTGCATGTCCAGTTACCCCCAACCAATTGAGCACCCTTGCCAACATCGATTATGACACATGGCACTGTCATATGGGCCATCCCTCAAACAAGGTACTACAGCTGCAAAGAAGCATGTCAAGGATTTTCCTGACATAGCTATTCCTAATAGTTATCAACCATGCCCTGGTTGCCAACTGGGCAAACAATCAAACAGAGCCTTTTCTCATAGTGAGAAGTGGGCAACCACTCCCTTTGAGTTAATACACTCTGATCTTAAGTCATTCAAAGTAGAATCCTACCACTGATACAAATATGCCATCATCTTCTATGATGATTATACATCAATGGCATGAATGGTGTGTATATGATCCAAGGATTTTACACTAAAAGTAACCAAGCAATTTACTGCTATGGTTCAAACACAATACAATGCCAACATAAAACATTGGTGATTCAATGCCATTGGCAAATACACATCTGAGGCATTTATAGAATATCTAAATGATCAGGAAATCCACATACAACAATCTGCCCCCTATACCCACCAACAAAATGGAAGGGCAGAGCAGATCATTCATACATTAATGAATAAAGTGCAGGCAATGTGGTTACATGCTTGCTCTCTCTCTTCCTATTGAGAATTCACACTATCCCATGTGACCTACATATACAATCACACCCCAATCTGGTGCTTGAAATGGCAAACATCATATCAATTGGTCACTGGTGAAAAGCCAACTTTTCAATACATCCAAGTATTCAGCTGTAATGCATACATGCACATCCCTGCAGAAGCATAAAAAGGGAAACTGCAACCCAAATCATAGCTAATGATCTACCTAGGCATATCTACCAGTAGTGAAACAAATTCCCTCTTCATCAAGCCTGACAACTCATTGTTTATATTGGCACATGCAATATTTGATGAAAATCTATTTCCACATTGTTCTCATGCAAATCTGCACAAACTGGTCAGTCATATCCCTGACCAATATGACCATGAGGACTCCTCTGACAAGGATAACTTAGAATCATCAAGTGATGAGTCTAATGTGGTACCTGCTCCTCCTTGCAAAGCATTTTGTCCTAAGGAACCTTTACTGGAACAAACAGAGTTCCCAGTAACAATACCTTCTGTCACCCCTCCTCCTCAGCCTCAGACCCCTCTGCCTAGACCACCTCCTGCTCCTCTGGCAGTACCAAGGAAGTCAGAAAGGCTTCATCAGCCTCCTGCAAGGCCTGGCAACATTTATGGAGAGAGACACCACCCCTTGAGTCAAATCAAGGATGTTGAGTGAGGCACTACATGGTGCAGACTCATGGGTGAAGAACCTGGCCCTTCTAATGCACCACCTTCACCAGATTTCCCTGGAGGACTTCCTCCCTCACCTACTCCATCTGAGAATGATATAGAATGCCTCACCAGGAAAGGAGGAAATAACTTAGTCTCATTCTTGTGCAACAAGGCCATCCACCCTGAAAGTACTCTAAACAATCACAGAGAATGGAAATTCTCAAACTTCCACTATCAGAGCAAACTGAATGGCACAAAGCTTGTAAAACAGAGCTCCAAATGCTTAAAGACTGCAAGGTCGATCAAGTAGTAGACTGACCAGCTGGCCAAAAAGTCATTAAAAATCACTGGGTACTTGATGTAAAATCAGATGGTTGCAAACATGCAACTAGTAGCCAAAGGCTTCAGTCAAGTGGAAGGGGTCAACTTCAGCCAAATATTCTCCCCAGTAGTATGCTTTGAAATGGTGCAGTGCATGCTCACTCTTTCAGCACTAGAGGACTGGTATATCACTGCTCTAGATGTACACCCTGCCTATTTATATGGCAAACCAGATGAGGAACTCTATATGGAGTTTTCTGAAGGCTTCATGCCTTCAACTCAAACAAAGTCCTATGCTTACTATGCACCCTCTATGGGCTCAAGCAAGCCAGCATTGCCTGGTGGTGTGAGCTTGACAAATCCATGAGCAAGCTAGGCTTTACCCACATCAAATCAGATGCCAGGATTTCCATATATCACAAAGGCAAAGAACTTGTCTTAGCAATTGTCTATGTAGATGACACCCTCTTCTGTGGATCAAATAAACTCTTTGTAGATAGAGTAAAGGCTAAATTCATGAAGAAGTGGGAATGCCATGACTTGGGAACATCTCACGAATTCCTAAGGATGAACATACTTGAGAAGGAAAGAAAATATTCCTAGACCAAAAGGATTACCTTGACAAATTCATTGAACAATGCAGAATGACCAACACAAAAATTGCTCACACTCCACTACCTCAGGGATATTACCCCAAGAAGAATGAATCACCTGTCAATCCTGAATTCTGGATGCACTTTCAGACAGTGATCAGTTCATTATTATACTTAATGATTGGCACACATCCAGACATATCTTATGCAGTTACACAACTCACTAGAATATCAACCAACCCCTCAGAGGATCACATAAATTGTGCACTATACATTTGCCAATATCTCCTTGGTACAAGAAACTATGCTCTAACATATGATGGAGCATCCGGAAGAGGCATCATTGCCTGCACCAACTCTGATTGGGGTCAAGACCCTATCACCAGACACTTGCAGACAGGATTCTTCCTGAAATTAGCAGATGGGGCTTTCCTATGGAATTCCCACTTATAGAAATCCACTGCCCTCTCATCCACTGAGGCAGAATACATGACACTGAGTGACTGCTTCAGACAAGCCATATGGATTCACCAGATGTTTGAGGAAATTGGCTACAACCTAAAGCCTATCCCCATCTGTGGTAACAACCAAGGGTCAATCTTTATTGCCAACAACCCCATCACTGAAAAAAGGTCTAAGCACATACCTGTCCAATATCATTTTGTCAGAAATGCTATCATGACAAGCAAAAAAGTAGAACTTTTCTTTATCCCCAGGACTGACAATCCTGTGGATATGTTCACAAAGAACCTGGGCAATGACAAGCTCAGAGAATTTCATTCACAGCTTGGCCTAGAATTTTACTTGCCCTCAAAAGATGGTGTGGACATCTATGTCTCCATACTTGCTCACAGTTTACCTACAGTACACTAAGCAAGGGGGAGTGTTGAAACATTCATAATGGAGTACTCTAGTAGTGTAGATTATATGGATATAGTAAACAGCTCACACATCTTCAGATGCCTGTATATAAACAGTGCAGAGTCTGGGTTTGAATAGAACTCTCAACTCCTTACCACAACATTCTAAGCAAGAACTCAAAGCCCATTAGGTGAGTAACTGCTGAGGCATTCCTCTGATCAAGTATGCCCTTCAACAAAGGGATGCATCTGTCATAATGGCAAAGGGGCATGATAAGTCAGGCATGCATAGTATGGGCTTTCAAGTGAAGATCACTTTCAGTGTATTGAAAGCTTGTTGTTGCAGGTTATCCCAGTGCCAAGGGTGGTCTTTTTTTGTGAGGTCATTCAAAGGACATGTGATATTGGTGTAGTTCAGGACAAACTTCCTGTAGAAGTTACAGAATCTCAGGAATGAGTGTACCTCTTTGATGAAGGTGGGTGATTTCCATTCTTAAATAGTGGCAACTTTGTGCAGGTCAAGGCAGACCTGTCCTTCTCTAATAATCATCCCTAAATATTTCATGAAATCAGAGTTGAAGGTACACTTTGACAATTTGAGGTATAGTTTTTCTTTTCTGAAATGTTCTAGCACATGACATGTGCAAGCCTGATGAGTGGGTAGATCCTGTAATGTGAAACTGAGGTGATCCATGTATATGCCTAGCCAGCCCTCTGTAATCATATCCTGGAACAGGTGGTTTATCATCACTTGGAAGTGAGGAGGTGTATTAGAGAACCCAAAGAACATGACCTGAGGTTTGAAGAGGCCTTCTGAAGTGATAAATGTGGCCTTCCATCAGCTGTCCTCATCAATGAGTACATTGTTGTACCCCCAGTGAATGTCAAATTTGGTGAACCATTTAGCATTGTTAAACCTGTCAAATAAATCTGAGATAATAGGAAGTGGGTAGGCATTTTTGACCATGTGCAAGTTTAAGTACCAGTAATCCTGGCAAGGCCATAATTTTCCATCCTTCTTGGCGATGAAGAAGAACAGGGAGGTCTGGAGAGAAATGGAAGGGACGATCTTTTTGTTTTTGAGATTTCCTTTGATAAACTCCTTACAGGATTGTTGTTCTGAGACATTGAGCAGGTATACCTTGATGATGTGGAGAATGAAATCTTCATCAGTTGTAATTGAGAAGTTGAATCTTCTGCAGTGTGGAGGTAGTTCACCTTTTGGGGGTTCATTGAACATGTCTTGGAATTCCTTATAGGCTTCAGGAAGGACTACTTCAGCTTTCTTGGTGTTTCTCACAATTTCCATAGACAAGGTGACCTTATTTATAAACGTGGTGAGGTGTCAGCATTCCTCCAGCTCCAGTTCAGGTTTTTCTTTCAATAGGAGGTTTCTGGTTCTCTAGTTGATGATGGGGTTATGTTTCTTTAACCAGGGATGTCCTAAAATCATGTTCTCCTTTCCAATGTAAGTGATGTAAAATTCTTGGGTGTGGGTGAATGGTTGAGGGCCTCAAATGGTAAGGCTTAGTTGGGCTTTGAATCAAATGCTTCTGGTGCTGTTTTCTGACCCATCTGCATTTTGAACAGTAATGGGTTGACTTGTTCTCCAGAATCCTAATTTGTTCCTTCTGATGAAGTGTCAGGAGATGGACCTGTTGTTTCACTGTCCAGTAGAGCTTTGATGTCGATGTTTTTTCCATTCCCATGTAATGTGATAAGGAGTTGCATAGACTTGTCCATATTCTTGGCAGTGTACATTGGGAAAAGCTTAACTATTGAAGGTGGAACAGTCAACATTGTTCACCTCCTATCTAAAAACCCAAAGAAGTGGATTCCTCTTTAACCTCTTCTTCAGTGGCTTGCTCTGGCATTTCGTCTTTGAAGCACATATATAATACTTTGAGGATCTCAGCTTCATCATTTCCTTTAGTACAAAGTACCTTGATATAATCATTGATGGGGTTTGCAGGGGTGGTCTTAGCTGTTGACTGGTTGGTATGTGGGTGGTTTCACATCAACTATATGAGCAGTGAAGGTGGGTCTCCTTTCTCTTCCCTTTCCTTTGACATGGTTAGCTGCTATGCATCTGGGTTTTTTATGGATGAAACAGTGTCTTTCTCTGATAAGCTTGGCCCTTTCATCAGGTTTGATTTTTACAAAATCAATGTCTATCACATTTGAATCATGAGGGCTATAGAAGTGGGTTTGCATAGGGTAGTATTGCACCTTCAAGTTTCAAGCCTGGATAAGGTGGGCATGCATTTTCGTTGCTTTCTTGACACAAGCTTCTAGGGTCACTGGCTCTCTGGCCATGATGATAGGTGTGGCAATGTTGGGGTCTATTTCTGTGGTGAACTTATGGATTCTCTCCTTTTCATCAGTAATCTTTGCTCTATCAATGAGTGTTCTAGCCTTCATCATGTATTCTCAGAAGCCGTCATCCCATTCTCCACTATTGTTCTTTTGGTGATATTGCCTAAGCTTAGAGAGTTTATGGTGAGCATTGGAGACAATGTCAATGCAGTAGAATGTGGCATTGAAATCACTTTCCATGTTAGCAAAAGTTTTATCAGCTGTGGATATAATTCCATCAGTGATCTTGTCATACCAGTGTTCAGCAAACTGGCTACTCCTTCCTGCACCCATGCAGTTCAGCATGGTGAGAAGTTTATTGGAATCATTAGCAAACAGTATCATGTTTACTGTAAAATAGGCATTTATGGCCTTCAGCCATTTCTGGGCTTCCTCAGATTTTCCAGAAACAGCTTGGGTAAAGTGGACTTTATTTCTGCCATTCTGGGTGCTAATGATTGAAGTGGGGTAACTGCAATAGGGGATCTGGGTCCTGGGGATGGTGGCAACAGACTATGAGGGAGAAAGTGTAATGGCAACCTGGCAGAGTATAAGCATTGAATGCTCCTTCCTATAACATGTCTGATAACTTCTGCAGATGGGATTGCAGGTGACAATGGGTCTGGTGATGATGAAGCAGTTCCTGGAACCCTTCCAGTACTTGCTGATACTAATGGTCTGATATATGGATGAGAAGGTTGGGATTGTTGGATAGAGGGATAAATAGAGGAAGCTCAAGGGTCAGAGGATGATCTGGGGCCAGCAATACATTGAGGAGGTTGATCAGCAATGGTGATGATATATGCTCAGCAGGATAGCACCTGAGAGTAAGGAAAATCTGGTTCTTTTGTTACACCATTCTTGCATACTAGCACCAGGCAAGTGAACAGCTCCTTGTACTAAACCTGGGAACAACATGCACTTGTTAACATTGAGCAACTTATATATGAAGTTGATGGCAGTGTCATGGCATGGCAACACTTCAAGGACACAGTGGGACAAGACAGTGTCCATCACAAGGCCTATATAGCTTGTAAGGGAAGCAAGACATTAGAAATGCTAGTCTGCAAGCAAGATGGTATTCAAGTGCAGAACTAGATACAGAACATGATGCACAGTAGTGACTTATATACAGAGGGTGGCTAGTTCAGGACCAGTCCATAGAATCAGAAAGAATCAGAAAGAACTGCTGTGGATGACTGTCATATCTTAGACCAACTCTGATCCTCTGTACCCATCTCTGGTTCATCCTGACCATCTCCAACCCATCATAGACAACTCCATTCTGCTTCTATTCCATCTCCAATCAATTTCCTTTTATACTCATGCTATGCTCTCTGTTCCATTCCATTTCATTCCAGTGCTCTCCATTCCATTCCATCTGAATTCATATTAGTTCCATTACTTATATTCCTCCATGTAGTGTCAACTGCAGAGCACAGCTCCACAGCACCTCTGGTAAATTACTTATTCAACCTCCAGACTCCTTAGTCATCCAACTTCTCCTCAGTATATAAACTCCCTACTCTATCTGTAGATACCTCAGTGTGAATATTGATTTAACCTGATGTTCTCCTCACTCCATCTCTGAGTCTTGATGACTCTACTCTGACCTTTCATCTCCACTCTGACCCTCTGCAAATCTGGAACACCAGAACTCTTGTTGTTACAATTTTTCCTCCTTCTTTTGTTCTCCACATTCATGTACCGCTTTTTTTCTCTCACAGACACTTGGCTATATCCTATGATATGAATAGCCACTAGTATGTTCCTCCTTTTCTTAACATTGCGATTACTTCTCCTTTTGTACATTTACCGATTCGGTTCATTCCCAGCTTGACTCGGGTTTAGCTGCCTTCTGGAGACTGGTTTCCATTACATTCCTTTGTCTTCCATACCTTGGTCATCCACAGCATGTTAGTCATATGCTTTACCTCATTCCCTGATTTCTCCAATATTCTATCACGTTCTATATGCCTACCCTCACAAACTCATCCTCTGTACTTAAGTTGCTACAGTGCATAGTGTTCCATATCTTGTTCCCTTGTACTTCTCCTGCAATCAGAGCAAGTATCTTTCTTAGGCTTCATCACCCTAAGTTAGCTATCTCGACCTTGTGGTGCTAGCCATCTCTAGCAGCTGTGTCCTTGAGTGTTGCCAAGCCACAACACTGAATCTGTGGTTGACTGTACAGTATCAAGCCCATCAAGGTCGTCGAGCTGTGGAAGCATAATTCCCATGCACACTCGTTGGCTCTGATATAGGGTGCTCTCTCACCTTGAGCATTGTCCAGCCATCAGCTGAGGAACCAAAGAAGGGTTGAAGAAGTTACACAAGTCTTTGCTTGCAGCGTAACACTTGTAAGGGCACATCACATAAGGTGAAGCCAAGTCCCAAACTTCTCAGAACTCTGGACCTCTGGAGTTACCTCAGAGATCATCCAACACAGTCTTAACAGTACATTTGGACTCCACACTTGCAGAGAGTTCCCATCCTTTCCCACTTGTTGTGAACATCAGATCCTGCTCTCACACTATTTCCAATGCTCCTTTGTTCCCCTGACACAATCCCCTCAGTGCTCTCAGCAGCAACTGTCAAGGTCTGAATGTCATCAACCAGTTTTAGAGCTTTCCTGCCAGATGAACTGCCCCTTCTGCATCCCAACAATGCCTCCCTCCATTTCTCCCTACCCCCAGGGTGCACATTGAAGAACTCCTAGACAAAGACTTCTGTTATGCAGTAGTTGTGAACTAGCACCTAGAGAGTCTACACTCCTACAAGGTGAGATGATGAACCTAACTTGAATGTTGAATGACCAATAACTAGGTTGAGGCAACTGGATGGATCAATGGTTGAAACTAAGATGGGTCACAGCAAGGTGACACTTGAGGACACAGCAAGCAAGACAGTGCTCTCCACTAGGTCAAATAGCTAACATAGGGCGGCGACTCCTAAGAAAGATGCTAGCTCTGCAACTCAAGGTGGTATTGCATAGAACTAGATACAGAATATCAATGCATGGTAGCAACTTATATACAGAGAGTTACCACTGTAGGGCAGGTCCATAGAATGTGAAAGAAAGGTACAGAAGGAACTATGGATGACACAATATGGAACATCATAGAAGATGATGGAATGATCAGATAAGAGATATGGGCAGCAAAAGAGAAGTGACCTTAGTCGAAAGGGAAGTGCCCGAACCTTAGTAAGTACAACAGAAGAAGAAGACACAAGGTACATGCATAGACAATGAGAGCATTGAGTCCTATTACTACATGAGGGAGAAAGTGATCAACAGTGAGGCAAAGGATATGACAAGAAAAGGAGAGCAGGAGAAGAACAAGGGAAATTTGTAACATTACCCTCCTGTTAGCCTGAAGACAACCTGGCTTCAGTCAATCTTTGACCACTTCCTGTTCTAAGTGGGTTTCCTCTTTAAATGAACAATCATCCACAATGTGTCCTTCAGTTCCACAGTGCCTGCAATGACATGACAGGCAAGATGTCACCCAACAGTGAGGTTGCACCTTTTTGCAATAAGGGCATTAATAGTGGGGGCAAGAGGCACAGAGGTGTCCAGGTTCATTGCAAAGGAAACAACATTAGATGGGAGATATCGATGTACTTTTGACATCTTCCCTTCTACTGACTTCATCCTCTTCAGTGCACGTTGGGTCAACACATGTTGCCTTAGGTTGGATGTGGTGGCTACCACCTTTCCAGTTTCAAAAAATTGGGTTGAACCAATGTTTGGCAAGAGGGATGTTGGCAGTGTCTGGACAAAATGGGGTGGGAACAGACACAAGATGTTTCTCAAGGGAGCAAGGAGCAGGGACAGGTTTGGGGAGATTAGACAGGATGGGGGATTTAATGAAGTAGTCCACATATTCAGTTTCAGTAAGAGTGGGAAGGAGGAGAATGAGGACTTCTCTGAACATGATGGGAGACAGGGCATTGATAATGTTAGCAAGCCCCACTTTGTCTAGAGATTCGAGAAGACTTTGTATTGCCTCAACTAAGGCTTGGTTGGCCAGTCCCATACACGAGGTATTGGCAAAGGAGGGGGTAACAGTGGTGAGGGAGTTCCTGGTAATGCAAAGTAGGTGGTGGGTATGTACAAGGGAAGGTAAAGTGTCCAAAGAAGCAAAAAATGAATTGTGCTCAACCAAAAATAATAGTCTGGGGTCTTTGAGGGTAGCCACATATATGTGGCATTGTTGAAGGAAGGGGAGTCTATAAATATGGAGAGGGATGACATTGGGGTACACTAAGGAGTATCTGGAGCTGGTGGCAGTGGCATTGGTGACCTGTGCTAGGATGAGGGATTCCAGATCTTCATAGATTGATTCCTTGGCCTCAGAGGTGAGAGGGTTGTCACAAAGATGCTGTGCCAGTTCACAAGTGAACAAGGATGGGAATGAGGTTGGGGACAAGCAGCAGGAGGACATGTTCTGTTCATAACAATATTCAATGTCAAAAGGGGTGTTGGGTGCAGGAGAGTCAAAGCAAGTGTTATAGTTAGTTTCTTGTTCGAGATCAAGCTCGATTTCATGGTGGATGGCTTGAGTGGTAAAGTGATGTGTGTAGAAAGACATGAGGTTTAGAGGGAATGTCAATACTTATAGGCCCTGAGAAGAGCAGAAGCTCTGCTTAAATTCCCTTCAGGTTCCCATGTATCTTCTGCTGACGAATATCCCTTCCATCAGATGAGATAGTGGTGCCATCAGGGAGAACCATGGTGGCTCATGATGGCTTTGATTTCATATTGTTTCTCTTCTTCTATCTCTTCTGGGGGTGGTGTGATGAATGGGGTTCTGAATTCGGGGGTGCTGCAGGAATCAGACAATAGGGAAGCATGGAACACAGGGTGGATCTTCCATGTCACCAGGAGTTTTAGACAATATGCCCATGGAGATATGACCTTTAGAATGGGAAAGGGTCCATATTGCCTTTGGGACAGCTTTGGGGTTTGACCTGGAAAGCGAATGTTTTTGACCTCCAGCCATACCTTATCTCCTGCTTTCCATTTCAGAAGTTGCACTTTCCAGTGACTTTTCATGATCAGTGCTGCTTTTTCATGTGTGGCTAGCACTTCCATCCATGCATTGTCAAGTATTTCAAGGCAATTGGATACAGTGGGGATAAAGGATTTGTTCAGCATTAGATAGGCTTGGGGTTTATACCCAAACATTACAAAAAATGGTGGCATTTTTGTGGAGGAGTGTGGGGCATTGTTGTGGCAAAATTCCACATAAGGGAGCATTTCCACTCACCTAGTGGGGGATGTGGCACAAAACAACCAGAGGGAAGTTTCAAGTTCCTGATTTAGTCTCTCTGTTTGTCCATTGGTTTGTGGATGGTATGCAGTGGATAATGTGAGGGTGTAGTCAAGGATTCTGCTGAGTTTGATAGTGAC
The DNA here is from genome assembly GCA_038089175.1 of Binderoboletus segoi. Taxonomy (NCBI): domain Eukaryota; kingdom Fungi; phylum Basidiomycota; class Agaricomycetes; order Boletales; family Boletaceae; genus Binderoboletus; species Binderoboletus segoi. Next base: position 2,701 of record JBBPKF010000008.1, on the reverse strand, counting down.
AGCCAACATGAATTGGGGGCCATGATCCAAGATGATTTTATCGTGAAGCCCAAATCATTTGAATACATGTTGGAAAAACAGTTCAGCCACTCTGGCTGTTACAATTTTCCCTTTTCTATCTTCTCTTTGTTGGTCTATGTTGCTACCTTTTGTTATCTTTCACAGACAGTTGGCTCCAGCACACACTATGCAGAGTTACTTGTATGTTCATACTCTTTTTCACACTTCACTTACTCCTTTTACTTTATGTTCTCGAATATGGACACTATCCTTCTTACTGAGTCTGTCCAGGCACAGTCTTGCATAAGCCCATGCCATCTTATGTCAAGTTCCTTACTATTCCATCAGGTTCTTTCACATTCTGTGTTGTGTCATCCACAGCAGTTCTACCTTGTTCTTTCACATTCTATGCTGGCCCTTGAGTGCTCTCTCTCTCTGTATATAAGTCACTACAGTGCACTGTGTTCCATATCTTGTTCTTTCTGTGTTCCCCTGCAATCAGAGCAAGTATCTTTTTTAGGCTTCATCACCCTAAGTTAGCTATTTCAACCTAGTGGTAGTGTGCTGTCTTGCACCACTGTGTCCTCAAAGTGTTGCCTTGCCACAACACCATTACCTCATTCCTACTGTGGGTATTGTCAAGCTCCATATAGTGTCAGACTCAAAGGGTGCTCTCTCACCTTGTACGTTATCCAGCTGCAGCTGTAGGAAGTCTAGCCATCTGCTAGAAGAACTCACAAGTCTCTTGCTTGCAGTGTAACAAAAGAACAAGATCTTTTGCTCTCAGGTGTTGTCCTGCTGAGCATATCTCATAATCATTGCTAATAAATCCTCTGGTCAACCTCCTGCCCCTGGATCTTCTAGAGACCCTTGGGCTGCTCCCCTTCCTGCTCCCACACCAAAGAAGTCTAGCGAATATGCTGGACAACTAGTATCAGCATCTACAAGAAAGCCAGTCCTGATCACATTGTCACACATCCTGGAAAGTTCGTGAATACCATCCCCTGAAAGAATGAAACATTTTCTTGGACTAAGAAAGTCCTACTCTGCCTGCTCCCCTTAACCTGAACCCAAAAGACCTACCCCTTCTCTGTCTCTCTCTCTCCCACCTTCTCCAATCGCTGTCACCTGTTATGCTGCAAGCAAAGACTTGCGTGACTTCAACCCTTCTTGGGTTCCTCAGCTGACGGCTGGACGACGCTCAAGGTGAGAGAGCACCCTATTCCAGAGTGAACGAGCGTGACATGGGAATTACGCTTCCACGGGCTCAACGACCTTGACGGACTTGATACCGTTCGGTCGGCAACGAAGACAGTGTCGTGGCTTGGCAACACTCGAGGACACAGCTGCTAGAGACGGCTAGCACCACAAGGTCAAGATAGCTAACTTAGGGTGACGAGGCCTAAGAAAGAGACTGCTCTGATTGCAGGAGATATACAAGAGAACAGAATGCCTAACACTATGCACGGTAGCGACTTAAGTACAGAGACGGGTGGGATAAGGGCAGGCATATAGAACGTGATAGAAGATCGGAGAAATCGGAAAGTGAAGTAAGAGAAATGACTAAAGACACTGCGGATTACCGAGATTTGGAACGATGAAGAATGTAATAGAAACCGGTATCCGGAAAGCAGCTAAACCCGAGTCAAGCAGGGAAATGTCCGTATTTGTAGATGTAACATAGGAGAAGTAAGCGTAACGTGAGAAATAGTAGGAACGTACAGGTGACTCCTTGTAGTAACTGATGGAGTATAGTGTCTGTAGTAGTGAAGAAGAAGTGGGTGATAGCGGTGCAAACAAATAAACAAAGGGAAAATTGTAACATCACCCCTCTGTAGTCTCCCCCACCACCCATGGCAGAATTGAAAGCAGCGCTGCCAGATTGCTTCTCAGGCAAGTCTGAAGACATGCAACAATGGATGAAGGCCATGAAGGCCTACTTCACTGTGAACATGGCCCTGTATGCCACTGATGCAATGAAACTTTGCACAACCCTGAACAGAATGTCAGAAGGGCAAGGAGCCTCTTTTGCAGATTATTGGTATGACAAAATCAATGATGCAGCCATAGCCACAGCAGACAAAACCCTTGACAAGATGGTCAAAGACTTCAATGCCATGTTTTTCCTGGTCAACCAAGTGTTGAATGCAAGGTACAAGTTGGACCATTTATGCCAACATACAAGAAAGAACAATGAAGGCAGATGGGACGACAGATTCCTAGAATATGTCATGGATGCTGAACTCTCATTGACAAAGCGAAAATCACTGATGAAGAAGAATGATGTTATAAATTCCTCACAGGGTTGAATGCAGAGATCCAAGACCCTATTGTTATCAACAGCATGCCCACCACCCTTGAACTCTTGGTCAAGAAGGCTGCAGAAATGCATGCAAACCTAACTCATGCAAGAAACCTAGGATGCAGTTCATACTACTTGTCCTCCTCCTTCTCCTATGGTAGCAGAGACTTGAATGCTATGGACATGGACTTCATCAAGCTCAAACCATATGAAAGAGCAAAGCTGATGAGTGAAAATAAGTGCTTTGTATGCAAGAAACCAGGCTGTTGATCAAAGAACCACAGCAAAGGGAAGAACCCCATGACATACCGAAAGCTGGTCACTGTCAGAAATGTAGAAACTACCTCAGCAACACCAGTGAAACCACCCCCATACCAACCACAACCTCAATGCATGGTC